>BQNB010039316.1:36188-48152 GCA_026074375.1 Tanacetum coccineum | reverse complement strand
TACATAGTGAATTTATTGATGTCGTAAATGACCCTAAAACATGGGGTGTTATAGTCTTCCCCCATTAAGTGAGCCTTGTCCTCAAGGCTTAAGACGCGACACTTGATGACAGTGCGGTCTTTGTGAAGAGGTGTGGATATTTCTTCCTGAATTGATCTTTGCGTTCCCATGTAAACTCAGGGCCTCTCCTGTAGTTCCATTAAACCTTGATTATTAGAACGCAGCTTCGCTTCAACCGTTTAACTTCACGATCCATGATTTCTACCGACTCCTCGACAAATTGAAGCTTGTCATCAAAGTGAAGTCCATCCAATAGAACGGCTAAAGGTTCGTCGACATAGCACTTCTTCAAGTTGGATACATGGAACGTATTGTGAACCCTGCTTAGCTTTTGCGGAAGCTCAAGCTTGTATGCAACGGATCCAACCCTTTCTAACACCTTGAATGGTCCAACGTACCTAGGGTTCAACTTCCCCTGTTTGCTAAAACGTATGACCCCTTTCCAAGGCGAAACCTTAAGCATAACCTTATCTCCAACTTGAAAGTCCATCGGCTTACGCTTTAGATCGGCGTAACTCTTTTGCCTATCACGGGTAACTTGCATCCTTTGCTTGATCTGGATGATCTTCTTTGTTGTTTCTTGAACTATTTCTGGGCCAGTAAGTTGCACTTGTCCAACCTCAGCCCAACACACAGGTGAACGACACTTTCGACTGTAAAGTGCTTCAAATGGTGCAGCCTTAATGCTAGCGTGATAGCTATTATTATACGAGAACTCGACTAATGGAAAATGGTTAACCTAACCCTTTACAAAGTTGATCGCACAAGCACGCAGCATATCCTTGAGGGTTTGAATAGTCCTTTTGCTTTGTTTGTCAGTTTGTGGATGATATGCAGTACTCATATCCAAGTTAGTACCCAAAGCCTTCTGAAGTGACCTCTAGAAATTTGATGCGAATCTAGGGTCACGATCACAAATAATTGAGACAAGGATTCCATGCCTCCTGACCACTTCCTTTAGGTACATTCTTGCCAGTTTCTCTAGGGGATTAGTTTCCTTCATCGGTACAAAGATTGCAGACTTAGTGAGTCGGTCAACAATCACCCAAATGGTGTCGTAGCCTTGTGACAACTTAGGAAGCTTTATGACAAAATACATAGTGATGTTGTCCCACTTCCATTGAGGTATATCAGGTTGTACCAATAATCCTGATGGCCTTTAGTGTTCGGCCTTGACTTTAGCACATGTCAGGCATTTACTAACATATATGGCGATGTCGGCTTTCATATTGGGCCACCAATATAGCTTCTCCATGTCCTGATACATCTTGTCAGAACCGGGATGGATAGAGTATTTTGACTTATGGGACTCGTGCATGATCACAGTCCTCAAATCGCCATAACATGGTAACCAACTCCTGCCATTTAAGCATAGAGTTCCATCAGCATGGGGTTCCAATTTTTCTGTTCTAAGCTTCTCTGGATCCTTTGATTTTTCAAGCAACATACCTCTAACATCTTCATTCTTGATGTTCTCTGGTTTCCGTGCTTCAGTCTGAGCATCCAAAATTTGTTTGGGGAGATTCAAACCTATAGTCATAACTAAGGCTCGAACCCTTAATGGTGGCTTTCGTTCCTTCCCACTCAAGGCGTCAGCGACAACATTTGCTTTCCCTGGGTGATAACGAATCTCACAATCGTAATCACTAAGCAATTCTAACCAACGACGCTGCCTCATATTCAGCTCATTTTGATTAAGAATGTGTTGTAGACTCTTGTGATCCGTGAACACCGTACACTTGGTTCCATACAAATAGTGTCTCTAGAGTTTTAGAGAAAACACTACCGCTCCAAGTTCCAAATCATAAGTCGTATAGTTCTTCTCATGAATTTTCAGTTGGCGTGATGCATAAGCAATCACCTTCTCTCTGTGCATCAACACAGCGCCCAAACCTTTGATTGAAGCATCGTAATAGACTACGAAATCTTTGTTTCCTTCAGGTAAAGCCAGAATTGGCGCACTACACAACTTCTGCTTTAATAACTAGAAGGCAGCTTCCTGCTTATCTCCCCAATCGAGCTTAACTCCTTTCTGAGTAAGCTTGGGCATCGACTTGGCGATCTTCGATGAATTTTCGGAAATACCCAGCAAGACCTAAAAATTGACGAATCTCCGTTGGTGTTTTAGGAGATGCCCAATCTTTTATGAATTTGATCTTGGCGAGGTCCACGTGAATGCCTTGACTATCAATCACGTGACCAAGGAACTGTACTTTGGAAATCCAAGATTTACACTTAGAAAATTTGGCATACAATTCCTCTTTCTTAAGCAATTCCATAATTGCCTTAAGATGTTCTTCGTGTTCCTTCTTGTTCCTTGAAAAATTAATATATCGTCAATAAAGACGATCACAAACTTATCCAAGTATGGTTTGCACACCCTATTTATTAGATCTATAAATATCTCCGGTGTATTTGTCAAACCAAATGACATAACTTGGAACTCGTACTGACCATACCGAGTTCTGAATACCATTTTTTTGAAATATCCTCTTCTCGTACATGTAGATGGGGATAACCTAATCACATATCTATCTTAGAATAAACACTGGATCCTCGTAGTTGATCAAACAAATCGTTGATCCTTGGGAGTGGGTAACGATTCTTCACCGTCAGCTTATTCAGTTCCCGATAATCGATGCACATTCGAAATGATCCATACTTCTTCTTGACAAACAATACTGGAGCTCCCCAAGGTGAGGAACTGGGTTTTATAAAGCTTGATGTAGAATTTCACTGTACGGTCCCCCCCCACCACCCTCATTCCTTGATGACGTTTAACTACCGAACGGTTTGTCCTAGGTAACTAATGATACTCCCTCGCCTTATTAGGCCTAGGATTTTGTATAAAATGATGTCGACCATATATAGAAAAAGTGGTGTTGGTACTTTTATTTTATACTGAAACATTAAACACGAGACGGCTGTGAACAATAAATCCAACGGATACTTTCTCCTTTTAAATACCAAATTTTTATCCTCCACTTTTCCATACAACACTAAATCTTTCACTTAAATTTCTCTTATCCAATCCGTCAAAAAAATGTTGCAAACATTACACTCTTGGGTGATAGGCGACACAGTATCACTCGCATTTATCTTGCCTACGATCCACAATCCGAAGTAAGCATTTCAGTATCTGGCCTTTATTCTAGCGATTCTCGTGCCCCTTGTCATTCTTGCTATCGGCGTGGATCTCTTTTGGAAGGAATAGATATTATTGCTAGAGGAGGGTTACAATAAAACTTTTATTTCCTTTATGTTCTTATGTAATATTACTTCTAAGATAAAACGGAATGTTGGAAATAAATCTAATTGTTATTTTTTTATTTATGCCTTTCGATAATTTCGTTACCACGCTTGGTAACTCGTTTGCATTCCCCTTATAAATTGTTTTAACTTTAGCATTCAAGAGTAGTGGTGTTGGTGTAATATTTATTGTTGCGTCTAAGGCTCGGCTTCTAGTGGCTTTATTCGTTCCCTTCGGCTTAACGCGTCATAAACTCATTAAGTAACTTTTACGTTAACTAGTTTATCCATGTTTATCCATGTACTTTTATCCATGTTTATCCATGTACTTTTATCCATGTACGTTAACTAGTTTATCCAAGATAACAAGTCCTTAACAACACTTATAAGATCATAAACTCATTAAGTAACTTTTAGTTAACTAGTTTATCCATGTACTTTTTATACTTAAACCAACATTGTACAATACTTATAATCTCATTATAACATGATATTACCACCCACATAACATATGTAAAAGTTCATAAAACAATGATCACAAGTAAAAATCCATTTTACATGTACAAAAGTATCCTAAATGGTGATTTTGCTACATAGAACATATATATGCATAAAATCATAAATGTAAAGACATAAAGAGTTTTAGATGACCTTAATATGATGTGTGGTGATGAACAACAAAAGCTAAACCCTTGTTTAGCAACCGAACCCTAACTTGCAAGACTTGAAAACCCTAATTCCATTTGAAACCCTAATATGGAACCTTCCTTGCTTAAACACATGTAAAGGCTTAACCAAGCCTTTAAACCTCTTTGGAATACCTTAGATATAGTGTAAGAATGCTTGTATATGTTGTAAAATAAGTTGTGTGAATTATTTGTGTGAATTGGGGTTGAGCCGTGGGTATGTAAAGGAAAAAAGGAGAGACTTGTTGATTTTTAGTAAGGAAATGAGAGTGTGTATGTTATCTCTTGGTATGTATGACTTATAAGTATAATAAGCTAGTCAAAGATGCATGAAAGAAATCTTGGGACAATGGGAGTAAAACATGGAAGTCTTTTTGGTCTAGTATGTCTGCCTGTAAAAGTCTACAATGGTATTAAATATCGTTTAGTTGTATGTACAATGCAAGTTGGGATGATGTTTTGTGATATTTTCTTGTATCATTTCTCTTTGAATCTCCGCATGTGTTGATATATAGATAATCTATTTGTGAAAATTCTGGGTATTGGTACAATTTATGGGTAATCTGTTGAAGCGAATAAACTTTTGGTGGTTTCCGGTAAGCCTAAGACGTATTTTATAGTTGCGAAACGTAAACACATTCACGCAACAATAAAATTAAAATAAAATGAACAAAGTTAATAATTATCCTCAAAATAATTACTTAACACTTGTTTGATGTAAACATTTAATTGTTTGATGTCCGTTTACATTGAACGATAATTTTTAGCTTACGCGATTTAACTTAACGTTTACGATTTAAAAGCAAACGTGTACAATACTAAAAGTAAGTAGTGAATTTATTAACGTCGTACATGACCCTAAAACACGGGGTGTTATAGCTTACATGGATAAAATCTTGAAAGGTTCAAGATGGATAATTCCAAGCGTAGTTACATCCCCATTCAAGAAAGAATTGACTTGAATAAAACACAAGGCGCTTCAACACTCAGAGAGGTGAAGCGTATGCAAAATGTACCTTATGCTTCAGCAGTAGGTTTCATTATGTATGCGGTTAGATGCACTATACCTGATGTTGTGTTCGCGCAAAATATAACAAGCAGTTTTTAACAGAATCCAGGAAAACCACACTTGACTACTGTGAAAACCTTTCTTAAGTATTTAAGAAATACTAAAGAGATGTTCTTGGTTTATGGTAGAAATACTGAAGCTGAACTTCAAGTTGATTGCTATTGCAATGCTGTATTTAAGACCGATAGAGATGAAATAAAATCTCAGACAGGATACGTCTTCATTTTAAATAGAAGGCGCAGTAGACTAGGAAAGCTCCAAGCAAAGTACTACTGTAATGTCCGCTACAGAAACTGAATACATAGTTGCTTCAGTAGCATAGATGGAAGTTGTTTGGATTAGGAAGTTTATTTCAAGGCTTGGTATAGTACCAACAATAAACGAACCAATTAAGATATTTTGCAACAATTCAACCGCACTTCTTATTGCTAACGAACCGGGATTTCAGATGGGAGCCAGACACTACCATATAAGATACCTTCTTAAAGTTCACACAGATGACAATCTAACAGATCCTTTTACGAAGGCTTTACCAAAAGGAAAGCTTACTCAACATGCTAGGAGCATGGGACTTCGTTTAGCTAGTAGTTTTATGTAGATCTGTGTTTAGTATTTGGATAAGAGATGTTAAGACAATTTTATTAACGATAAAAATATGAGGTATGAAGTTATATTTAATATAAATTGTGTCATGTATTTGCATGTTTAATCCGTAAATAATTTTATTATTCTAAACTAGTCCATTGTTGATCAACAATATGGGAATATTGTTGAACTAAGACAAGTTTAAGTGATTGGTGATATCTTGGATATTAAAGGATGTGTCCGCCAAACTCACATGATATTCATAAGATAAATATTAGACTTCCCCAACTAACAAGATTATCACTTTATGGATCAGCTTCATTAAGTGAATCTTGTAAGTGATTTCATTTACTAAATCCTTAGACTTGAGATACAAGTAGGTCTTGCATGTGTAGATTGTTCTTCTTGATTTAGTTCTGGTTATCCTGAATAAGGTAACTAATAAGGACTATTTTCAGAAGTGATTATGAAGCATGGTGACATGGCACTTGTAGTCAATATAGAATTTGTTCCTTCAATAGTCGAAGTATGATGCCACTAGGCCCCTCGTAGGGTTAATCAGATGTATGTGTGGTCGCGCCCAAAAGTTCATGTAGATGAGTCTCGATGAGTTTTGGTAATCTTGATTAATCATATATAAGAGAAACAGAATCGTTAAAAAATGGAATGACTTAGATCCATATTCATTTTTAACACGATATCGAAAACAAAGGGATTGTAAATGTCTAAATCATTTAACCATGACTTTATGAAAGCACACTCAGGTATTCCTGGGAGCATTGGCGTGTTACTAGACGCTTACCAATGTTATTATATTATTTGAGACATGTCCAAGTGGCAGCTGTTGGGATATGTATATATATATATATATATCAAATAATATATGTCTGGGAAATTACATGAGCCTATGGGGGCACACGTGTTTACATAGAGGATACGTTTATTAATGTAATTAATATTTTTATTAATTATATTAATATGTTTCACAAAATAATTAAGCAGTATTTAATTACAACATTAGACGTTAGAACTAATTAAAATATATTAACAAGTGAAGGACTTGTTAGTACAAAAACCAAACCCGTAAGGTGTTGGTTATGACTGGTCGAACAAGGAAAGAAGAAGGGGTCCGAATGTTGTTTCTAGTAAATAAGAGGAGGTGTTTGAGTATGACTTGGAGAACAATTCTTGGGCTATATAAATCCCTTGTCTCATTCATTCGGACGTGAGATAGATATATGATATAAAAAGGTTAATCGACTGACACAATCCTTCTTAATACCTACAATTCTACAATTCAAGGAAAAGAATCCTATGTATGCATTCATGCAAGAATACTATTATGTGCATGCAATTTTATATGCATGCATACCATAACACATGCATACCTTTTCCTTTATCTTGCGTTGTTAGATCATTAGGCAAAACCTAAAGGGTTTCTTTGGATCGTGTAACAATAAGATAAAAACAAGAACATTGTGTTGAGTTGTTTTATTCGTGAAGAAGGACTAGCATCCTAGCGTATCTCGGTGACGTGTAGTGTCAGCATACCATAGAGGTTATCTACTTGGTAACTTATTTAGTTTTTGCATAGTATTTGCTTTATACACACACGTATATTCAGGATGGTGTTCGTTTATTGCTAAAAGGTACACACCTCTTGAATTCTTTGTTGATTACTTATTCTATATGTATTTATATGTTTCTCGATGCGTACTCATGATTTAAATTGATCAATAGTTGTAAAACCCAACAATGTGGACATGTAGTTGTGGTGGTTGATGGTTTTTTTAGATTGAGTATGGATCTTGTTAGTCGCAATGGTAGTGTAATGTTATGAGTGTTGGTATTGTAGTTTGCTCATGTACTATGTTATTGTAATATTTTTGTCATAATCTAATCTACTTTTGTTGATTTGCGTCATTGTGTAATTTAATTTGTTTTATCTTGAAGGTGGTGTCGTAATCCTATACATCAAAAGTCAAAACTATTAAAACTGATTTGAAAGCCGGGAAAATACAAGCATTAACTGAATAAGGGATATCAAACATTGGGTTAGCAAATAGCGGTGTACGAGTGGTCTAACAACTAAGGGCCTGTTTGGTTAGTAGATGGATTTAGGCATAGGATTTGGATTTGGATTTAAATTAGGATTTGGATTTAGTTTTGGTTTTATAACTTTCAAATTTGATGTTTGATTTCTCTTAGGTTTAATAGAAAAAGGAAAATATGTTTATTTAATAGAGTAAAATAATGGGTAAGTGGCCCACTTCATGTAATAACTATAGTCATGAAAATTCTAAAATATATGTATTTAATGATGAAGTGACAGATTTTTAGGTACATGCTAACTTTTTCTAGCAAAACTCACTTATCCTAGTATCTTTTGTGAAACACCACATTGAAGGGTGTCAAAGCCATTTTTGAAACTGATTAGTTCAACCAAACAATTATTTTGAGTTTCACTCTGATGTGTGCTTAAACACACACCGTTTATAACCTGGAAAACACTAATAATCAGTCTCATAACCATAAAATATGGATAATTATGTTGCTAATATGTTTGTATTGTGTTATTATGTCTTACAGGTACAAAGGATTGACAATGAAGCAAAAAATATAATTTTTGGATAACTTTCGATGATGTTTTCACATTTATCGAGATTCAAACGAACTCATAAAAATCTCACGATCACGCCATTAGAAAGAGCATGAAATTATGAATCTATCAGTACCTTACTCGACCCTTGAGCCTTTCTTATTTGAACCCTGTCACATTTTTAATTGAACCCTTAGTTAATAAATCTAGCAGACTAAATTTTAAAGGTTAAATAGAATTTTATTTCCTTTATACTATGATACTCGAGGTTAGCTCAGTTAGCAAAGGTAGGTGTGTTTGAGTTTGTGACCAAAAGGTCACAGGTTTGAGCCATGCTAATGCCAACTTTGCTATTATACTCCTCGGCAATGTGGTAGGCCACGTGGACACATGTGGCTGACACGTGGATCCACGTGTGATGCGTGCGATATGGGTCAGTTTTAAATTTATAACTCGGTATACCAAATTCTTAAGCAACACATACGAGCAAGTGAACTCATCCGTAGTAGCAAGCTATTGAATGGTAAGCCGGGATCATTCGCAGGGATTTGGGTGTTTTGACTTGATAAAGATTTAGATGATAAAAGTCCTAAGATGCAAGCAAGCAATGATGAAAGTGATTCGATAATAAATAGATGTACTTGGTTGGATTTAGTTTGGGAATCCGGTTCGATATGAGTGTGGCAAAAACTAACAAGTTGATTAAAAGAATTGGAAGTTATCCAATCTATTCTTTTTAAAACTTTTTGCCTTCGTCAAGACTCCTAATGACAAAAACAAGCATTAGGCGCAATCAATCAATTCAAGACTAAGACAACCTCTATGAGTTTGATTCGTGGTTCATTTCATAAACCATAGACATTGATAATTATGTTCCTAGTTATACCAAACCTCTTAAGAAATGGTCAATACAAAAGGTAGTCGATCGTAGACAAAAAGGCAACAATTGATTGATTAACAGTATCCCTTTCGGCCTATGATATTCTCAACAAACAATCCGGTTGATAAAACTATGCCACTTTAGAACATAAGAACAAATGGATCTAAGACTTAGCTTGAAATTGAATTAACATGCCACACTATCATAATTGAATCTTCATACCACAAACATCATCTAACCAAGCACATAAAGGGACTAGCCACTCATATAAAACAAAGACATAATTTCAAAAAATAATGCATTCATAAACGTAATGAGAGTTCTTACAAAAGTATTGCAAAATCTTAAAGGAATGTAAACTAAGACACGACAAACTTGTGACTTAGAGGGATCCTTCCTTATTCTTGGCTTTCCTGGAGCTTCTTCCTGACTTTCCTAGACTTAGATGACTTTGGATAGGAGTGGTGGCTATGAGGTTTAGGATTTAGGGTTGGAGAATAGTGAGGTGTGTGTTAAAATGAGGCATAGGGGTCTCCTATTTATACTACTTTTTTATGTTGGTTCCAGGACCTAAAGGGGTGTCCAAAGTCAGTTTAGAAGGTCTAGATCCTTCTTGGTTATTCATGTTTCTTCTAGTGTGAAATGAAAATGTGGGCTCCAAGAGCCGGGCAGCACGGCTTCTTGCCAGGCAGCCGGGCGGCTGGGAGGTCGCTGGTGGGATCTTTTTGTTGGATTTTTCATTTAAGGATCTTGCTTGAGTTGTTCTTGGCCGTGGGCCTTCGTACTTTACCATATCTTCATTACAACTTGATCTCAGGTCTTGGAAGCTTAAGTAATTAGATTTATTCTTTTTTGAGATGCTTTCACACTTGATCCTGACACTAGATTCTTCGTACTTGAGATAATCTCCGCATGTTCGTCTCTCCTTTTCTTGTTTTGCTGTATTTGGCTGCAATTACACTAGAAAGCATATTTTGACATAATCGAGTAATAAAACCATAGGTAACTGACCAAATAACTAATACAAAAGTATGAATAACGCTCCTAAAACATACTCGATTTAAGCGTTATTAAATCCTCCCACACTTAAACTTTGCTTGCCCTCAAGCAAATCTAGAAAACAATTTCCTCATTCAGGTTATTAAACAAATGAGATGCAATTTACAAAGCACAAGTACTCGATAAGTCTAAGTGTACACATCAAAGAAACATGCTAACTGTTTTTAATAGAAAATGGTACAGGTGTATGATTTGATTTATAAAACCGAACTATACAAACCACCATGTTGCTAGCTACCACTTACCACTATCCTATATGAATCTCGAGATAAACATATCTCTGTATCACGACTTAGCACATTGACTAATCGACACCAAATTTTCTTCATCTTCCTTCATCTTCATAAGATTGAGCACATTGGCTTTATTCATCATCATTTATTTTTTTGGATTCAATCAACCTCCGATCGACATACTAGTAAAGGATTATATGTCCTTAAACATGGAGCTAGCAACTTTCTCGAAAATTAATAAGGATTTCCTACATATCTACCATTAATCCACGTAGCTAGCAACTAACCTGTAGGCTTCGGTTATTTAGGTAGAGCTAAACTATGTGTAATATTTTTCTTTTAAAAGCAAAGGACAGTAGTAAAATGGGACAATGGGACCATGAAAAATGTTGGACTAACCGAGATGGTTAGCTCAAGGCATTAAGGCATATCTTGAAAACAAACTGATGTTATTTTGATTGGTTTCTTATCATGTGTATACACTTATTACTGGGACACATCTTGTGTTAATTTATGAAAACAATTAGATTACTAGGGCAAAACTATTTTTATGTTTGCTCAAAATTCTTATTCTCCCCCCCACCCCCCCATACTAACATTTAGCATTGCCCTCAATGCGACAAAATGGACAAAAACTGAAATATGGAAATAAGAGAAAAATCAGGTGTCCATGCATGTGCGGTAGTACTTGAGCTGTCGAGTGCGTCATTTCCTGCAAGAATCTGAAATACAAAAGAAATGCAAACAAACATATATATATATTTTTATGTCGCACCCCCACACTTAACTTTTATTGCGGGTATGAATGTTTTTTTAGAAACTAATTATCTTAAATACACGGGTTGCCTCCCAAGAAGCGCTTGATTTTTGAGTGAGTCGTTAGCCGGACTCGGGTGCTTCATTCATTTCTTTTCAAGCGATGAACCTTCGCTTGGGAAATACAAAATATTCTCGATCACTATACCTTTACCAGTTTCGTCTAAATCATACAGCTTGGCTTTGTTACATGTGTTTTCCACTACACTGTAAATGTATGGTTTTTTTTATGCCCATGGCATTGTCTTACGGTAGTTGGCTGGAAATGATGCCATGAATGGAATAGCTTTCATTCTTCCTTCCTCACACATGAGGTGAATCTATTCTATGGTAAGTTCATTTAACTGCTCCTCATCGTGGTAGAGTTTAACACGGTGTCCGTTAACAATGAAGCTTCCTTCATGTTTGTCATACAATTCAACATATCCGGATGGATAACCATGTTTGACTATGAATGGTCCATACCACTTTGATCTAAGCTTTGGAGCTTTGAATTTGTATTTAGAGTTGTACAGGAGAACTTTGTTTTCGGCCTTAAATTCTTTTCTAACTCTAAGTTTCTTATCATGATAGGCTTTGGTTCAGGCTTTGTAGAGTTCGGAGTTCTCGTATGCTTGAAGTCTCAATTCATCGAGCTCATGCAACTATAGAAATCGTTTTTCTCCAACAACCTTAAGATCAGGATTGCAGCTTTGCAGGGCCTAGTAAGCACGATGTTCGATTTCAAA
>BQNB010039316.1:0-31731 GCA_026074375.1 Tanacetum coccineum | reverse complement strand
ATGTTTATCTTTGATGTTTATATCCTAGATGAGTCTTAATAACGATCTAAGGAGCCAACAATCAGGTTCCACAATTGGTATCAGAAGGTCCATCATTTGAATCTTCTTATCATATGTCTCCACCACCTTCACATGAACCTGAGATTCAAACATCTAGAACTAGTGAAGAAAGTGATCAACTTAGAAACCTACTAGATCTTGTATCTAGGATGGAATCAAGAGTAGAATCCTTAGAAAAGGAACTGAGTGACACTAAGCAAACTCTTGGAACAGCAGTCCTAAAGCTGATAAAGAAGGTCACGAAGCTAGAAACTAAGTTGAGGCAGAAGAGAAAAAGAGAGGAAACTGAGGATGACGAGGATGCAGAGGGTCAGGATCAAGACATTCCTTCTCAAACAGATCAAGGAAATAAATTTGCTAATCTGATCATGAAGAGGCAGAAAGGGTTTGAGTGTTGGCTAACCACCATACAAGAAATGGTCTTTGGTTCACCATGTCTAACAGACATAAGAACTAACTAGTCCAAGAGCAAACGGCTGCTTGGTAAAGACCTCTCAAATCCGTTCATGGTTGACAATTTACCAAAAATTGTATGGTATTCAATGCACCATAGTATTTATACTGAAGCATGGCTACTCCAGAGCAAACGGCTAGCTGGTAAAGAGTTATCAAATCCGTTTATGGCTTGTAGTTTGCCAAAAACTATATTTTGTTGCAGTCAAGATTGGAGTGCTATGAAGACTAGTTGCTGTCAAGATTTGAAGAAATAAAGACATATTATTTTGAAGGCAGAAGTTCAAGACAATCCTTTAAAGCTCAAAGTGAAGTCAAAATACAAAGAAACTTGAAGTTCATGAATGAAGATCAAGTTAGGGGAGGATTGTTAGGAAAATATTGTAAACAGACTTAATACTGTTAGTATTAAAGTTAAGTCTGTTAGTTATAGTTAGTACTGATAGCTGAATAGTTAGTACTGTTAGTATAGAAGTTAAGTCTGCCAGCATTAACTTAAGTGTGACAGTATTAAAGTTAATACTGTTTGGTCAGACAGTTAAGTCTGTTTGTAATTATAGTAATAGTTATCAATTAGCGTTAATCTAGGAAGAGATAAGCATTATCTCTTAACGCGTTTAGGGTTCCTTAAGTTTATAAAAGGAACATAGAATAGTATTGTAAACATATGAGTTGATTGAGAATTTACAATCAAATAGTAATAGTAATAGCAAGTTTGATAATTGTTCTTGTGTTCATCTTGGTATAGATATTGATATTCCGCGTCAATATTTATATTCACAGGTATTGTCTCTCATAGTATCTTTGGATTCATTCAAAGGACTATAAGTCGTGTAAGGCTCATTGAGATCCTGTTTATAAGGACCTACAAGTGGTATCAGAGCCACCAAAGGGACTTTACGCAAGATTGAACATAGATCAAAACCTTAATTCCACCAAATCAAATAGTCATGTCTGCAAACGATAATTTTTCTCTTAATGAATGAATGGGAACTTCTTTCTCTTCAAGATGAAGCAATATTTATAGATGAATGGATTCTCTTCCAGCAACCAACCAAAGGAGATCGTCCTGCTAAACCACCACAACTTATCACCACAAAACGGACAACTATCAACATTAAAACTGCCCGTTCTTCAAAAGATGATTATGATACTTTGGGCAATGGAAAGGAACATTATCCTTGAGTATATAGATAATGAGGTGCGGAAAGTGGATTCAAGAATGGGAAACTCAAAGAAGCAGATCACCAAAGTAAGATGTTGTATACAGGGTTCTTCCTCCAACAACACAGGAAGAACAATTTGCTGATGAGAAAGAAAGGAAAGCTAGAACACTGCTGTTAATGGCTGTTCCAAAAGATCATCTCAGGCGTTTTCATGGCATGGATGATGCCAAAGAGATCTGGGCAGCTATCAAGACAAGGTTTGGTGGTAATGCGAACTCGAAGAAAATGCAAAAAGCTGTTTTAAAACAACAGTTTGAGGCATTTACTATCTCATCTAAGGAAAGCTTAGAGAAAGGGTATGATAGGTTCCAAAAACTCCTATCACAGTTGGATGCCCTTGGTGCTGGAGTGTCAGATGAAGATGCAAATCACAAGTTTTTGAGGTCCCTTCCTCCTGCATGGGACAGTCTAGCCATGACAATGAGAACAAAGAAGAATATTGACACTCTGTCAATAGATGATTTATACAATAATCTGAGTGTCTTTGAACAAGACATCCAAAAGACATCATCTTCTTCCCTGGCATCTGATAATGTGGCTTTTCTATCACAAGCCAAAGCCTCTTCAAGCAAGCACAAGCCAAGCCAAAGCTCAGGAAGTTATAGTTCTTATACCACTTCCTCTTCCAAAGCAAAACCAACTGCTACTCCTGGTCTTGCTGATGAAGTTATCCATTCTTTTCTAGCCACAAATGCTGATGATGTGGATTTGATACATGAAGACCTAGATCAAATTGATGATCTGGATTTGGAAGAAATGGATATAAATTGGCAGATTGCTATGACTGCTATAAAGATTAAGAAGTTCTACAAGAAGACAGGCAGAAGGCCAAGAGTGGATGGAAAAATGCATTGGCGTTGATAAGAGAAAAGTTGAATATGTTACAAAATGCCACAATACAGGCATTTTGCTAGGGAGTAGTGCAAGGTTTAAAGGATCAAATGAAGGTAGCAGGCCGAAGCAGTAGAGGACAGGATTTCAAAGCCATAGGAACTTAAAGGAAGCTTTGAAGACTATTGATGAAGAGTCATATCATTGGGTATAGCAGACACAACAGAAGAGGAACTCCCAATCATTCTCAAATGGCTTTCACTTTAATAATAGGTATCCATGTGTTCTAAATTGTGTTTAGATTCATATAATGCTCTTCAAGCTAAGTATGATGAACTGCAATCTGAATTTGGTAACCAAGAAGCTGCCTTAGTTGCCCATAAGATAGCTGTTAAGAAGTTAGAATCTCAGCTAAGAGCCTCCCACAAACAACAATCTTCCTTAAATGAAAAATTAAATTTTCAAGCTAATCAAATTTTTGAAAAAGATGAAAAGCTGAAAAAGTATAGAAGAATAGGAATGAAAGCTGTCAAAGACAAGGATGCTTTACAACAAATTTTTGATTCTTGGTCTGCATCTTCTAAAAATCTTTGGAAGCTAATTGATTGTGGGATGAGCTCAACTGTTAAGATAGGTTTAGGATATGGCATAAAATCAAATGCTGAGGTCCTAGGATATGAGGAAGAGATAAGTAGAGGTATTTTTGCTTTTAGGGAAACCAATGCAGGATATAATGATATCCCACTATACAGCAGATTCAAACAGGTAGAATATAAAGGTGTCCCTCATCCTCTTAGTGGTGATTATACCCCTAGGGAACAGGAGGACATAGATGATTCTCTGTATGAGTATGGTAAATATGGGCCTCAACCTCAATCTCCTAGTCCTATTGAGTCTGATGCTAGTTCCACTGTTTACTCAACTTGTCAATCCAATGACAGTGATGGGGAACAAGGAACTGTATCTGACCATTCAGTCAATGATGACCCTATCCCTATACCTTCTAGTGAGCAGGTTTCCACTTCCATCCAAAAGACTCAACCACAAGTGCCTAAACAATAAGAAAAATGTACCAAAAAAACCCCAACAAACAGTTACCCTAGTTTTTGCACAGCATGTAAAAACTCCTAGGCAACCAATTAGAACACCAGTGTCTCCCTCACCTATTCCTTCATATAATAGACAGAATTGGAATCAAAGAATGGAAAGAGAATTAGGTGCAGGATATTCTTTTGAAAGAAAACCATGTTTTGTGTGTGGAAGTCTTAGTCACTTGATTAAGGATTGTGACTATTATGAGAAAAAGATGGCAAGGGAAGCTGCTTTTAAGAGCAAAAAGGATGTTCAATGCTGAAGTTACAAGCTACAACACCAGCCTGACTAACACTAAAAGGGTGGAATAAAGCTAATCAGTTCACTCCCAACCTGACAACTCATTAACAATTACCCCCAACCTTAGTACGCAAGCAACACTAATAAAGACTGTAGGGTAACATGTTAATACTGGTCATGGAAATGGTTTTGTTCTGGTAGAGTGTATGTTAATACTACTACTTCAGCACACATATAAGTCTGTGGTTCTAGATTTTAATACCGGTCATGGAAATATTAATTCTAGGTAGGGTGCATATTAATACGCTAGTAAATAGACCAGTATTATTCAAACCAGACTTCACAGGTGAATCTTAAAAGTCCAAAGAAATGTTTTTCAAAACAAAGTTCACCTGTAAATAGACCCTTTTCAATGCAAACAAGCATACAAGTCAAATAATAGTAGTTAAGGGCAAAAATGGCACTAGTCTGTTAAGACCATCAGCAGATGTGTTTTGGAGAAAAGCAATACCACTCTCCAAATATCAATAGTGGACCAACCCCTGATTCAAATGTTCATGTTTCTAGAGGTCCACAAGGCAGACCCAAGCCAATGAAAGGCATGGAACCCAAAGAGAAAAACCAATCTCTTTTTGTATGTGCAGAACATCCACTGAAGCATATGAGCATAGAGGTATTTTTGATAGTATGTTCAGGGCACATGACTGGTAACAGGGCCCCATCTTAAAGATTATCAAGAACTATCTAAATATGGATCTGTTACTTTATTGCGAGGAAGTTAAAGGAAGTATCCAGTGGAAAAGGTACAATTATGAATAGGAAAATTATTTTTTGATGATGTGGCTTTGTGAAAGAACTATGGACAATAAACTTATTCTCCATATCCAGATATGTGATAAAAAAGCAAATGTACTTTTACTGAAAAAGAGTGTTTATTGTGTGTCCCTCTAGACTTCAAGATGCTGACTGAAAATCAGGTTACTACTTAAATTCCTAGACAACACAACATGGTATACTTTTGATATGAAAAATGTTTGAAATTCTTCAAAAGGATACACCTGATTATTATCAAAAGCCTCATCTAATGAAGCAAAATATGTGGCAACAGGAGTTATGGTCAACCTTAGAATTTCAAAAACTTAAAATAAACTTGGGGGGGTTAAAAAGGATAATCAATTAGAGGGTTACCTACCAAAATTTTAAAAAAAGTCCACACTTGTGTTGCTTGTCAGAAGGGAAAGCAACACAAGGCCTCCTAAAGGCCAAGATTGATAGATATGTACCCACCCCTTACATACCTGCATATGGATTATTTGGACAACCACTACTGTGAGGAGTATCAAACCATGCAAGTTACTGCTAGTGATTACTGATGACTGTTCAACGGTTTTGGTTTGGGGTATTTCTTTTCTAGCCAAAAAAAAGAAGACTAGTGGCATCCTTAAGACTATTTATAAGACAGATAAAAACCAACTAAATACAAATAAAATCATAAGATCAGATAATGGGACTGAATTTAAAAACAAGGTAAAACAGGGTTATGCTTGAGTTCTGTGGGGAAAAGGGTATAAAACAGGAGTTTAGTAATGCAAGAACTCCTCAGCAAAATGGGGTTGCTGAGAGAATGAATAGGACCCTTATAGAGGCTGCTAGGACTATGCTAGCTGACTCACACTTACCTACCACTTTTTGGGCAGAAGCAGTTAATACTGCTTGCTATACCTTCAACAGGGTAAGAGTGACCAAGCCTCAGAACAAAACTCCTTATGAGCTTTTGTTTGGCCACAAACCAATCCTTAGCTACATAAGACCATTTGGGTGCCATGTTACCATTCTCAATACTCTTAGCCCACTAGGAAAGTTTGATGGGAAATCTGATGAGGGTTTTCTTGTTGGTTACTCTGTGAATAGTAAAGCCTTTAGGGTTTATAATTTAGTAACCAAAAGAGTTGAAGTAAACCTTCATGTAAACTTTCTTGAGGAAAAACCCAATGTACAGGGAATAGGCCATAGGTGGATGTTTGACTTAGACTATCTTACAGACTCTATGAACTATATACCTGTCTCTTTGCAAAATCAAGCTAACCCTGCAGGTTCAAAAGAGGTCATTGATATTGATGTGCAGACTGAGGAGGCTGCAGACCTGATGGTGGTTTCTTCTACATCTCTGACAGGAGCAACTAGAAAAGCAGCTATTTCTGAAAAGATTGCTAGAAAGAAGACCCACTCCCCTAAGAAGCCATCTTCTACACCAATATCCAAGTCTGCTGATGACATTATGACCTTTAGAAAAGAGCTGGATGCTCTTGCTTTGAAGCACTTAGGACCAGTACCTGCAACAGCACCTACCAGTACTAATCCTGTTAATACTGGTAGTGATAATCTTAATACTGGTTTTGAGGAAGTTACTCCTGGCAATATTGAAGCTATCTCTCCTAGTGCTGATCATGAAGAAGAGGTCTTCTCTGATGCAGATGATGATGAGATGCCTGAAATAAGGATTTATGATAAATCAAGTGAAGGTATCTTTGAAAAGGCTTCTTATGATGATGATGGGATTATTACTGATTTCAACAATCTACCAGATGAGGTAGATGTCAGTACAAACCACACTCTGAGGATTCACAATGCTCATCCTCAAAGTCAAATCCTTGGAGATCCTAATACACCTGTTCAGACTAGAAGCTCTCTCAAGAAGATCACTGAAGCTCATGCTCTAGTGAGCTACATACAAGCACAGCAAAGAAGCAATCATAAAGATCAATAACATTGTCTTTTTGCTTGCTTTTTATCTCAATCTGAACCAAGGAAAGTCTCAGAAGCCCTTGAAGATGAAAGCTGGGTTGAAGCTATGCAGGAAGAACTGTTGCAGTTCAAGCACCTATTCCAACACCAACACCACCACCTATCTCAACACCTACATCACCACCACCACCACCACCTGAGACTGAACCTACAACAAATGAGTACATCTATGAGGAGCAATCTCCTGTCCACCATCACTTCTCACCCTCACAAGAACAGGCTCCAAGTCGCATGCCTATGGATGATTTGCTTCAAGAAGTTCCTAAGCTGATTTCAAGAATAGATAGCCTGGAAATGGATCTCAAACAAACCAAGCTAACCATGGGGAATGCAATAGTGAAGCTAGTCAAGAAGGTGAAGAAGTTGGAAGAGGTATACAACCTTCATGGTTTTGTTGATCCTGATCATCTCCTAAGGTTTATAAGGTTGGTCAAAGCCTTGGTATGGATTTGCACCAAGCCCTAGAGCTTGGTATGCTACTCAGTCAACATTCTAGAGAAGTCATGGATACAAGTGGGGAACCATTGACAAGAATTTATTCATTAGAAGAAAACAACAAAGGATATCATTTTGGTTCAAGTGTATGTTGATGTATCATTATTTGGGTCTACAAAACAAAGTTCTGGTGTTGATGCGTTTGAAGCTTTGATGCAAGTCAGATTTCAAATGAGTTCCAAGGGTGAATTTACATTCTTTTTAGGGTATACAAGTCAAGAGAATAATGAAGCATCTTCATTCTCAAGAGAAGTATGTAGCTAAGATACTCAAGAAATTTGATCTTGTGCAGGTTCAAAGATGCATCACTCCATGGTGACCAAGTTGCTTTGACAAAGGATGAGGAAGCTTTTGATGTGGATGTACACTTGTACAGATCTATGATAGGTTCCCTCATGTACTTAACTACTTCTAGACCTGATATTATGTATGCAGTATGTGTTTGTTCACGTTTTCAGGTAATTCCAAAGACTTCTCATCTCATGCGTAGAGGATCTTCAAGTACCTCATGTGGCAAACCAAATTGGGGGAATATGGTATTTCCTAGGGATTCACCCTTGATTGGAAAGCATTCTCTGATAGTGACTATGGTGGTTCCTATCTTGTCAGGAAATACACACAGGTGGTTGTCTATTTCTTGGCTCACAGATTATATCCTGGCAATGCCAAAGAAACAGACTATTGTAGCCACTTCAACAACTGAAGCTGAATATGTAGCTGCTGCAAATTGCTGTGGACAAGTGTTGTGGGTTCAAAATCAATTGTTGGACTATGGTTTCAACTTTATGAATACCAAAATCCACATTGATAATGAAGCACTATTTGCATTGGTGATGAACACCTGTCTATCATCTCAAGACCAAACACATGAGATCGTCACCACTTCATCAGAGATTGTTAATGAGAGAAGCTTATAAGTGTGGAGAAAATTCAACAGAACTTAAATGTAGCTGACTTGTTGACCAATCCATTTGATCGGGACACGGTTCTTTCTTGGTGCGTTAGCATTTGTATGATTCAACCCATAAGTCATTTAAGGGGAGGAAAAAGTGTAAATTTAGTAATGTATGTATTATTTAGTTCTGTATAAGTTAGATTTAATCCTGGTAGTTCTGTAAAAGTTAGATTTAATCCTGGGAGCTCTAAGTTAAAATTAATTCTGGTAGTATAATTTAGGATTAGTTCTGGTAATATAGTAATTTAATACTGGTAGTTTAGTGTTAAGTCTGCTAGTGTAAAAGTTAAAAACTGGTAAACTAATTAATACTGGTAGTGAGGATTTAAGATGGTAGTTATCTAGTAAATTTCTGTTTAGTATAAGTATTAAATTAGAATTGTCTATCTTGTTTTGATAACTTTGAAGTTACTACTTGGAGTCGAAAGGTGATGAAAGATCAAACTTGGACCATGGAAAGAAATGCCAGTTGTCACTGCAATTGATGCTCAATTGGTTGTTAAGTAATGATGTTGTGGTCAACTTGCTGAAATATAATTAAAACTGGTTGACTATTTTAAGTCTGGTAGTGCAAGTTTTTAAGTCTGGTGGTTTTTCACTTAATTACTGATTGATATAAATTATTATATTTTATTCTAAATACGTTGAAGATATTTTAGCCGCCTAAATCGCTGATAGAGTACTTATATAGGGATAAAGTAATTTCTCTTTCATCCTTATCACTATTTACCCTATTATCTCTTTCTCAAAAGAAATCGCTAAAATTACTCTCACTACCAGACCTAATCTGTCAAACGTCCCATCACCAGTATTAATTTTTTAAAAGATTTAAATATTTTCACCAAATCAATCAATGGTGCAACTTAAGTATTGCGATAAGCACAATCAAGTAGGTTTCTTTACTCAAACCCATGAGAGTGGGGGTGTGGTGGGTGGTTACACAGAGTAGGGGAATGGATTTCCTCAGAAAGGTCAAAATTGAGGTATGCTCTCATCACAATCCACCTATCTACTATTCTCTTGTCAAGCAAGTTTTGGACAGACTGCAAAGTAGAAACACTTGAAGATGGATTCAACAACTTAATGCAACCATAGGATTTCTATGAATATACTATCACTGAAGAGTCTTGTAAGGAGGCAACTCCAATTGCAGATGCTTCAGGATTTAAACATGTTGCAAAAATGAAGAGATCTTGTTGTAGATTGCCAAATTGGGTATGTAAATGACAGAACCTTTTTATTTTTGGAAAGTCACTTTACACCCAATGGAGTTTCTTACGTCCTCATATTCTTCATGTATAAGCCTCCAAAAGTGGAGGATGGGATCAAGTTTGTAGCTACATCGCACTGCTTTGATCTGTTCTTTCTCACTGAAGTGACTTTAATTTTTCAAACTTTATCTTTGATGGAATGATCTCCAATTTGAAAAGCAAATCAAAGTTTTTAATGTACCCCCGTTTTCTTCAAATGATTTTGAATGTTCAAACTGAAAACAAAAACCTTTTTGTCCCTGTATCATTAACCAAAAAGATTTTTGGAAATATGAAAAGAGGTTTATCAAGGGATAATAGACCATTGTTGCCTGTTATGCTAATATTGATGTAGGTCAACTTCAAAACCATAGTGGTTGATCAACACATTCATTCTGTACACAGCTACCTCATCATCTCATGTACAAATAACACAACCACCTCCACTGTAACTCACTCTGTACAACCACCTCCTCAACCATCAATGTTACATCAAAGCTACAAACACTCTCCTATTCAACCTGTTCAAACAACATCATATCCACCAGTCTCTACATTCTAACATTCAACCAACTCTTCCACCTTCTCCTCAAATTCATCACCTTAGTATCATGTTACAGAAGGTCCATCATTTGAACCTTCTTATCATATGTCTCCACCACCTTCACATGAACCTGAGTTTCAAGCATCTAGATCTAGTGAAGAAAGTGAGCAACTTAGGAACCTGATGGATATTGTACCTAGGCTGAATCAAGATAATATCTTGGAAGAACTAAGTGAAACTAGCAGACTCTTGGAACAGAAATCTTCAAGCTGGTGGAGAAGGTTAAAAAGCTAGAAAACAAGTTGAGGAAGAGAGGAAAAGTAAGGAAACTAAGGATGCACAGGGTCAGGATCAAGATGTTCCTTCTCAAACAGATCAAGGAGATACATTTGCTACTCCTGAAAAGAGCAAGGGTTCAGGGGAGGCTCAAGAAGAACAAATAAGTCCTTCCACCTTAGAGGCTGCACAAATCTTAACTAATGTAGCTTCAGAAGGATTTAAGGGACACATGACACCTCTTGTAGCATAGATTACAGAAGGAAACTGAATCTAAACCAACTCCTACCAAAATTCTACATTTTGAAGAACCTGATGAGTCTCAAGTTAATACTGGTAGTACACTTTCAGTAGGTTAATACTGCTGAAGTTATACTGCTTGAACTCATGCTGTTAGTAACTTTTAGTTCAAGTAATTACTGCCTGGAGGGTATACTGCTGCACTTAATACTGGTGAGACAGAAAAAGTTCAAAGGAGAAAAGGAAAAGATCCAATGACTGAAGAAGACCTTCAAGCTGAAGTTCAAGCATCAAAGAAATCAAAAGAGCTTCAAGAGCTAGCAGATTTAGAGGAAGCTCAAAGAGTGCAAGCTAAAATGGATGCTGAAACACAAAGACAAATTGATCTTGATGCACTTCTGGCTAGAAGATTGGTAGAGCAAGAGGAAGAAGCTGCAAGAGAAGCACTGGCAACTGAATTTGATTACATTCAAGCACGATTAAATGCAGATCAGATTCTTGCTGAAAAGATTCAACAAGAAGAAAGGGAGCAATATTCTATTGAGGAAAGAGCAAAGTTCTTACATGACACAATTGCTGCCCAAAGGAAGTTTCTTGCAGAACAAAGGAGTGTGTTTATCAGAAACGTGCCACCAACATATCTCAGTTCAGAAATCAGATGGATCCTCGTATCAATTAAACATGTTGCCAAATAAGAAGGCATGTGAGTTAAAAGTCTAATCATTTGATAGGATTCAAGTTTGTATGAGAGATACAGAAGCAAGATCAGACTTTTGTGGCTATTGGATCTGAAGAAGATGAAAGAGCAATCAAAGATGAATGAGAATGATGCTGAACAGAGGAAGAAAAGAAGGATGAATCCTGTCATGAGGAAGTTCAAGTGAAAGAAGGTGCAAAAAGAAAATGAAGTTAGGCGCAAGGAGAAGTTAAAAGCAAAATAGGAGGATGCATGCTCTAGTCTACAAGTAGTTGATGGATGATTTTGAAGATATTTCTTACATATATAGTCCTGATGTAGACCAAAGTGATTGATGCAGAGGAGTCTTGATTCTTCATATATCATATTATTTGAGGGCAGTCTTTTTTCAACGGAATAAACCTCAGTTGATCAAACCATACCTAATGAGATATATATCTGAATAAGGTAACAAGGTGTAATGGACATTAGAGATTCTTTGCACCTTGATGGGAGTCCTACAATTTTGGCAGCGGAAAGACTGAAGGATCTATGAAAATATGTCATGGAAGGAATATAATGGACACACTTCTTGAAGGATTTGACAAGATGCTTTGGGGAGATTAATGATTATGGTTCATAAGGTGATTACTGCTGTCTTTTGGGATACACAGCAAAATTGAGAAACTTACAGTGGAAATTACCACAGTTCCTCAGGGTACATACTGTAATGACATGTACTGGGACCAATTGTCATTAATATGTTTGTAGAAAAAACTGATACACTCTGCAAGGTAAGTTCTTTCAAAAAAAAAAAACCCCCCCCCATGTTTTTTTTGGAATTGAAGTTTGAAACTGAAGGAGAAAGCTCTTTCTTTTTACTGTTTTTTTCTTTTTTTCTTTCCTTCTTTTTCCTTTCCTTTTTATGGCTTTGGAGTGTATCAAGTTGGTGATACAACAGTTGAAGAATTTGAGATTCTTATGTTGATGACACAGTCACATCTGCTCATGAAGAGGAGAAGGGTTGGTGTTGGCTATCCACCTCAGAAATTGGTCTTTGGTTCACCATGTTTAACAGACATAAGAACTAATAGTCCAGAGCAATCGGCTGCTAGGTATGAATCTATCAATCTGTTTGGTGACAATTACAAAAATTTTATGGTTTCTATGCAACCATAGTATTCTATACTAAAGCCATGACTGCCCTGAGCAAACGGCTACAGGTAAAGGAATATAAAATCCGTTGATGGCTGTATTGGTTTGCCAAAATCATTTGGTATTCAACTCACAATGTTTAAGTAATGAGTTTGAAATGGTTTTCAGTTGACCATAGACATACACTTTTCTGGTGGCCAAAGAACTGATTCCAGAGTTTATGGCTATCTGGTAAAGAGACATCAATTCCATTTACATTTTCAATGATATTTCACCTCTCTCAGGAGTTAACAAACCTGGAAGTGATGAGAATAGACTTGATACTTTATGATTTGATGTACAAAATTTTCAAGTAGCTTGATACAAGAGTAAAGACTAGTTGCTGTCCAAGATTTGAAGGACATATAGTCATATTATTTTGAAGACAGAAGTTTCAAGGGGACAATCTCTAAAGCCCAAGGTGAAGCTTAAGTAGCTAAAGCTAAAGATTGTTTGAAGGAACTTGAAGTTCATGAATGAGTTCAAGTTAGGGGTGGTTGTTAGGAAAATATTTGTAACAGAATTAATACTGTTAGTATTAAAGTTAAGTCTGTTAGTTCAAGTTAGTACTGATAGAGTAATAGTTAGTACTGTTAGTATAGAAGTTAAGTCTGTTAGAGCAAGTTATAGTTGGACGCCACTAATCTAAGTGTGACAGTATTAAAGTTAATATGTTTAGTCAGAAAGTTTAAGTCTGGTTGGAATATTAGTATTAGTATTTCATTTTAGGTTCATCGAGGAAGAGTAGCTTTTATCTTTAACGCGTTTAGGGTCCTTAAATCTATAAAAGGAGTAGAATAGCATTGTAAAGATAGAGTGATTTGATCATTCACAATCATATAGTAATAGTATAGCAAGTTTTAGTATTTGTCTTGTGTTTTCTTTGTATAGATATTGATATTCCGCATCAATATTTGTATTCACTGTTATTGTCTCTTATAGTATCTTTGGATTTATTCAAAGGACTATAAGTCGTTTAAGGCTCATTAAGATCCTGTTGATTAGGACCTACAATTATATTCTGTGGATCAAACATATGAAAGAAAAGAAGATTTTGGGGAATTCAATGTAGTAGATAAGTTTAAACGGTGGGACGTGCAAAGCATACTTTGAATCCATGGTTGGGAATTGTGATGGATAAGAAAAGTCCGAATGAAAAGATCTTGGTGTACAACATAAAAGTTGTAAAATTGGTATGGTACGTATACACGGCATTTATGCATCGGAGTACGATACGATTCCTTTAATAAATTGAAATTTTGACGATGATAGCAGATGTGTAATATGATTTTATACAATTGGTGCTTGGTTTTTAAGCGTATCCAGAAATCCAACCTGGTAACCACGTTACAATTGATTTGATTAAAACAAAAAGTTAGCACTGCAGGTAATTTAAATTATTTGGTTTTGGTTATGATTTCTATTGCAAACCCCCCTTGTATTATTTAGGTATTGCACGTATTGTGCTATCCTTGAATATGAAAATGATGATTGTCAGTTAATCTTATTTTCTGGAGAAGTAAAATAAGAAAATACTAGACAATGGTTGAACGAGGGTTATGCATGATCAAGATTGTATAGAAAAATTTTTCTTATTATTTTGACCTTGATGTGCGGTTCTTTTAAAAATGACAATGATTAAAATGGTAAAATATGTGTTTAATAGTATATTCTTTTATAAGAAATGATAGATTATAACCACGTGGATATTATTTTAAAATATGATATGTTAATCATAGAAATATGTACGTTCTGTGAATATGTGTTGATCATATGCTTGCATGAAATATCTTCTATTTGGATAAAAATTCATGTGTTTATTTTATGATCAAAGAGTAATTTTTAAGTTTAAACTTATTGGTACTGGACTTGTGGCATGGGTTACTATTTCTCGGCTTTATTTATTGTCAACATGTGCACTTGGGTTTTCAAACAATTTCTCATATTGTAAAAGTGCAAAGGTCTTTTGTTTTCTAAAACTACAGTCAAGTGGCGAGGAATTTTGTCCATGCTGTTTCAATCTTATGTGCTAATTAACAGATTAATTTTTTACATAGGTATGTTTTGACATCATTCTTGTTAAGCATGACATATAAAACGAATTTTCGATAGTTCGTTAAAGATTATCAGTCAAGAAATTCAATCGTAAAGATTGTTCTTCGGTGAGTACTCCCATGGATCCGGTAGAAAAGCTTATGCCTAATACAGGTAAACCTGTGGATCAGCTCGAATACTCAAGAGCCATTGGTTGTTTGATGTATGCTATGATGAGCACCAGACCTGATATTGCTTATGCAGTTGGTAGATTAAGCAGGTTTATTAGTAATCCTAGTAGACAAAATTGGCATGCAATAACACAAGTATTCAAGTACTTGAAGGGTACTATGAATTATGGTTTATTATATGTTGGATATTCTTCGGTGTTAGAAGGTTATTCATATGCTAGTTGGATAAATCATGTTGAAGATTCATCTTCTACTAGTAGATGTGTGTTCTTGCTTAGGAGAGGTACCATTTCAAGGGCTTTCAAGAAGCAAACATGCATCACTGGTTCTACTATGGAATATGAGTTTGTAGCATTGGGTGCTGCAGGTAAAGAAGCAAAATGGCTAAGAAACTTGATACATGAGATTCCAATATGGCCGAAACAAATAGCACCGATTTTTATTTATTATGATAGTGCTGCCACATTGGCTAAAGCTTATAGTCAAATATATAATGGCAAGTCTAGACACTTAGGTGTTAGACGTAGTATGATTAGGGAGCTAATCATAAATGGTGTGACTTCTATTGAGTTTGTTCAGTCACAACATAATTTAGCTGACCACTTGACAAAGGAAGGGACTTAGTGATTAAGTCAGTAATAGGGACGGGATTAAAGTCCATATAAATCTACTACCTATGAGATACCCATTTTCATTCTAATACAATGTTAGAAGCTGAATTTAATGTGGAAAGCTCATAGTTAGAGACTGGAACACGTGTGTTTATCTTCCCGAGGTATGTGTTCAAACCTGCAAGTGATGGTTAGGTTGAAGTATATATTCTTAATGGTTTTTTGAAAAATTGAAAATGCAGGTGCAAGACTAAAAGGACCACCTATGTGAGCATTAATTTTTGCCGCTTCAAGAAGCTTGGACTTGGCTTCCTATATGTTCATTAATGGATTTGGACACATGGCTTGTAAAAGTGTCAAGTTATGAACAATAGAGTGTTGTAGAAACTTATGTGTATAGTATTTTCAGGTATTCAAATGATTTGACAGGTTCAATCGTTACGACACCCCGATTTTCGAATATTTGGAAAATTCAATCGCAAGACATTTTTATTTATGCATTTGTTTGTTTCGTTATGTTTGATTTAACATACTAATATATATTATTATATATATTTTAGTAAATCAAGGATTACACTAAAATGGAAGGGGAGGATTTGTTGGTGATTTTAGTGTCATCGGCCATTTTGGGAAATGACGATTTGCTAAAGACCTATGAGATCTCATATTCGGCTTGGACACGTGTCAGGGAAGTGTGGAGTGCATACTCGTTGAGCTAATATGAATTCGAACATGACAGAATGTGCAGGGGTTACGCCGTAACCAAACTAGTTACATCGTAATCCTGCGGGGTAAGGGACAACGACCTTTGGGTTGGTTACGCCGTAACCAAAACGATTTAGTTATGCCGTAACCTAGAGTCAGTATCAAAGGTTTTCTGGTTACGTCGTAACCACTAATGGTTACGCCATAACATGTGAAATAGTTATGATATTACGCCGAAACTGTTTTGTTTATGCCGTAACAACATGTCAGTTTGGATGTAAAAGTTCGGTTTTAACCAACTTTAACCACCCAAAACCAACCTTAACTGTCAATAGTTTCTGTTTTATATATAAAAACATAAGGTCTCAGCAATAGAACGAAAAAACACACATACAATTCCTCTCTTGTTCTTGCTTTGTTCTCTTGTGCCTAGAAACAAAGTGTTCTCTTCTAGAATTATCCCTATAAGGATTTCGTGCAACCCAGGCACCTATAGGGTCGAAATACTTTATACGGAAAGTGAACTCAGCACGATTCTAGTAAGATATCTAGGATTATCACACACCCTACCCAAAACTTTCTAACAGGTTTAAGTACAATGAATGTGGGTGAATTTCACATCACAACTCGTTACATAAGCGAAAGCTAACATAACAATCACAACTACTTCAAATGTGGATATACTACTATAACTAGATTACAATTGACTTAACAAACATCAAAATGAATATATTTCTTATTCCCATAACAGACCGTGATATCAAACTTATCACAAATAACCTAAAGAGTACGAGACATATCATGACTATCATACATATCATCATTATAAGGGTCGTAGTCATCATCCTGATTCGTTTTCATCCATTGTTCCAACAAGCTATTGGTACCATAACCACTGTCACTACCACATTTTAAACCTGTTGATGCCATAAAATTTGTGTGTTCATCGAACACATCTTCCACTTCACTATCACTATTTGCATTTACCATAGAAACAACCTTCGGTAACACAGCTTTATATTTAGGTGTCACACTCCCAAAGTATCCCAGCGGAAGATAACCGCGGTAAGACTTCATAACATAAGGACACAAGATATAAGAACGACATCTATATGAGTCATTTAGAAAATACACGTTCAATTAAAGAAATAAAGTTTTACAAAGACATGTTCCAAGAGTTCACAAAATATAAAGAAGATTTTTGTTCACAATCGAACGTAAAGTTATGCAATAAATCTTAGTCATGATAAAACCACAAAATGTGACTCTAGTGAAATGCTCCATGCAATCTAAGCTAATGTAATTAAGGACCTAAGAAACACATGCTAAAACGTTCAACATAAAGTTAGTGAGATCATAGGTTTAAGTAAGTAGAATCGTGGACCACAAGATTTTAAGTGACTATTTTAACAAATACAATATCAAAAAAAGTATTACTATTGCACTAAGCTCATGACACCGAAGCCTTAACGTAATTTTGTTTGTTCGTTTCCCCGGTAGGTGCTTTGCCAAACACCTAGTATTACCTCAAATGAATTGCGTCCATTTGACAAACCTAGTCAAGTAAGCGCTACAAACCCTGATGGCAGAGTCAAGCCCAATAGATCTATTCACAATACTCGTGCTTACAACGTAATTAACGGTTCATGATAGTGGGGACTTAACAGAAAATGTAGTAACTTAGGCAATATGTAAATGTTTAAGTACTTGTGTCCATAAGTAAAACGAGCAATGTATTATCACCCTAAAGTATTTCAAAATAAGTATCAAACAAGTAAAAGTGGGGCTATGAAACTAACCTCAACAAGTAGTGAATACGGGAATAATATAAGTAAGCTTTGAATGAAATGACATAACCGCGACCTATATAAATAAGACGCCTTAAGGTCACAATGGTATGTTCTATATACACAGGAGTTTTAGAAGGTTTGATCACATATATAAACTTATTGTGGAGTTTTACAATGCTTAACATGTGAAAAACACGTAGAAAAATAAGTAATCATTTCTTTTATACAAGGGCTGCAAATAAGTGGGATGTCCAAAATTTTACCCGACTTCAGATGACCACAACTCACCCATTTATTAACGAAATTCAGCGAAACGAACGCTCACCCTTAGGTCTATATCTTATCTTTTCAACCATTATAATTGCACTCCTAGATTCAAAGTTTAAAGCACCAAAACAACTGTTTCAAAACACGTCTATAATCAATTATAGCTGATTGACACCTTCTTTTGTACATTTTATTTAATAATACTAAACAAACTTCGTAGACCTTGAAATTTACGCAAAAATCTTCGTAAGACATTCTAGTATCTCATGGTTAAAACATTTTTACCAAAAGTATTTAGTAAGATACTTAAAACTAGCTTGCAAAGTAACCTATTTTCTGGACAAATTTAGATTTTCTTTAAACAAGATTTAAATCAACTTTTAACACTACAAACCTACAATGGTGATATGAAATAATGCATGATATGTTAAATATAAGTAAAATAGGTTTTTATGAAAGACTTACACGAATTGGTGGTGTGTTTGAAGGTCAAAAAATGAACAAATGTTAACTCGAGCTTAAAATACCTTAATTTTCAATACCAAAACCCTAGTTTTTTGTGTAAACCCTTAACCAACCTTAAACCTTACTTGAACTCTTGAAAATAAGCTGAGATTGAGTGTGTGTGAATGTGTTTAAGTACATGTAGAAAAAATGGCTAGTGATATCAATATATACTACAAGAATTGGAATGGTCAAAAGAAGCTTTCCTAGTTATATGGTCTTACTAGCACAAGAAGGGAAAAGCATGGCTTGGGGTCTTAGGACACCCTTTAGCTGTGGTATTTGACAAGGATATGGGAGGGAAAAGTTGCTATGTTTTGTGTCTTTAAGGGTTTAGTTATGGTTAGGGTAAAGTGGTGTTTCAAGGCAAGAAAGATGGTGTTGGTGTATCTTCTTATAGGAGGCTGAACTTTGCTAGTAAAACAGGAGGGAAAACCTAATTTTTTTAAGTATATATGTATGTATAAGAAAGGTGGTGAAAGTATCAGGTAGGTTGTGCATGCATGCAAGTTAAAACACTTGAAATGTAGTTATATGAAAACTATGAATATGAATGCATATAATCATCTAAATGATTATGAGTATGCCATGTACTTGCTTATTTTAGACTAAAGCATAGTCTAGTGTGCTGTAAAACATCCAAACGTACGGTTATACGTCAAGTCCAATATGTACTTGTTTAAAATGAACACTCAAGTTAATAAATAAACGTTAACCCGAATTGTCAGTTGTCACATTAGGGTTTTTAGATAGATAAGTTACACAACTTTCCAACTTTATTCGCCTAAGTTACCAAACTTTTTTTGTGCAAATGAGGTATTGGAGTATATGAGTTTGACATTCAGGTGACTGAACACCAGAACCGTGTTCATTTAGGTTACCCCAAAAATTGGTAACCGAGACTTAACCGGTTTCCCTATTACATTGAGAAACTTATCAGGTTATTAAGCATATATGTTACTCAACTTTACAAATTTGTTTGCCTAAGTTACTAAAGTTTTTTTTTCTATTAGGTTACTAATATATATTTTTACAAGAAAATCCACAAGGGTTGTGTTACAAGACTTAGAATTTCCATTACAAATCTTTAAAAACTCAACCCCCCCCCCCCCCAAATACAAGAATATGATTATTCAAGATTCAAAGGAGTTTGTGTTTTTGATTAGTTCTTCATGCTTAAGAAAGAAAGAGGAACTCATAACATCACAAGATCTAAGAGTTGTTTAACTCATGGAAAATTATGAAAATATAGATACAAGATTTATGGTTTTAGTGGCTGAATTTGTATTTTTATTTAAAAGAATGAAAATTTAGTTTGTTTGAATTTGTATAATTACCAAAACTGATACTTTTTCCTAACAAATATTTTTCTCACAACCATATTTTTTACCTATAAATACCCTTTACCTTCATTATTTTTAAACACAACTTTACATTTATACTCTCAACAATACCATTTTAATTAAAAAAAGTCTCAACATAACACTTTTCGGAACACTAAACGATACCACAACTCACCATTCGTAGCTCCAAAACAACATATTGTTGGCGGTTCTTTGTCACAACCAAATACGAATCGTGTTACGTCTCGTCGTCTCCCATGGTTAGGTTAATACCCGGTCCTGTGGGTATTCTTCAAAAGGCGAAGCTCCGTAAAACAACAGAGATTAGGGAAGGTGGCCATGAGTGTGTAATACCGACACAGGAGTATGCTAGGAAAATAATTGAGGAAGCGAGCGAGGATGATCATTTTACGCGTGGCACATGGCTTAGCGCGGTTCAATATCTAACAGTAACACTCAAATATCCTTATGGTATAATTTCTTGTACAATTCATCACAAAGTTCTTACGGATGGGGTTATGGAAAGTCTATCATCGTTGAAGTTGTTTTGATACTTTATAATGTTTCGTTGTTTCCCCTATACCTCTAGACTATTATTTTAACATTACATTGAGAAACTTTGTTAAGGTTTTCCACAAGGATAAGGTTTATAGTTTATGAATGTTTAGGTTTTAATTGCGTACATTTACGTTTTTAATTATCATGTAACGTTTTTAATTTATGATGTGGCGCTGAGGTGTTCTGTGAGTGAGGGTGTTTTCCGATGATTGATAATGGTAGCCTTAAGTAAAAAAGTTGCGTAGTTTAGTAGGGTTAATAGACAAAAAAGTTACTAAAGTTTGGTGAAATGTTCGCCTAAGTTACTATAGTTTAAAACGTTACAATCAAGTTACTCTAGTTCACCGGTTTATTTAATGGGTCATTGAAGTTTAAGAAAAGTTACACTCAAGTTACTCCCATGGTGGGCAACCGGATAATTTACCGGTTCCCTTGATTACGTCATCACTATAGTTTAAAATGTTCTAACCAGGTTACCATAGTTCACGGGTTTATTAAATGGGTTACTGAACCTTAAAAAAGTTACACTCTATTTTCGTGCATTTTTGTATATTTTCGTCCGTTTTTGTTCGTTTCTATCTTTTTTTTATACGTTTGTGTACGTTTTTATCTCTTTTCGTACTTTTTTGTACGTTTTCATACTAGTTTTACGTTTTTCTACATTTTTATATGTTTGTGTACGTTTCATATGTCTCTGTATGTTTTTATACATTTTTGTATGTTTTATACGTTTTTTACGTATAAAAACGTAAGATTACGTCCAAAGCGTATAATAACGTATAAAAACATAAGAAAAGGTATGAAAACATATCTAAACGTAAAATTACGTCCAAAAACGTATAATAACGTATACTAACGTCAAAAAACGTAAAAAAACGTAAAAAGGTACAAAAGCGTACAAAACTAAAAAAAACGTACAAAAACGAAAGAAAATGTATAAAAACAACAACGTCCAAAAACATATAATAACGTATAAAAACGTATAATAACGTCCAAAAACGTACAAAGGTGTACAAAATTGTAAAAAACGTATAAATACAGATGAAAACGTATAACAACGTCCAAAAACGTATAATAACGTCGAAAAACGTATAATAACAGACACAAACGTAAAAAACATACAAAAGTGTATAGTAAAAAATCGTAAGAAAACATATAAAAACAAATCAAAACGTATAATAGCGTCCAAAAATATGTCGTACTAAAAAAACCTGTAGCATAAGGTTAAAACTTTGACAGTAACGTATGTAACCGGTGACAAAAGGTTGAGTAACTTGTTTGTAACGTTTTAAACTATAGTAACTTAGGCGAACATTTCACCAAACTTTAGTAACTTATTTGTCTATTAACCCTAGTTTAGTAACCTGATTGAACAAGAAAAACTTTAGTAACTTAAAGCTGCGTTCTCGAGTTTGTTTTTGAAAAGAAAAGAAAAGAAATGCTAAGAAATATACATAATTTTGTGTTCTCAAGTTTTTATAAAAAGGAAAAGAAAGGGTTTACATAGGAAAGAGGAGGGAAAATTTGGACCAAAGTTATCCTCTCATTTTTTGGGTGATTGCCTAGGAAAGGATATGATACATCTTATATTTTGATTAGATAGACTATATTACCCCCCACCAACTACAAAGGCTAATATGCAAGAGGGGCATTGTAGTAAATTGTCATATTTACATTACTTTCCTTCCAACTTAAGAACATGAATCATACACACTTTCCTTGCATTTCGTCCGTTTTGTTCGACTCAAGAACGCAAACAAGATTGTATGATATCCTTTCTTTTCTTTCTCTGCCCCTCCCATTCTTTTCTTTTTCTACCATCCTAAACTCGAGAACGCATCGTAAGTGAATAAATTCGCAAAGTTCAGTAACTTATTAATATAATAACCTTTTATAAAATAATTATTTTTAAATTAAGAAAAATAAAAGACAGCTGCCCGCGTGGCAGGCAACCGGGCTTCAAAGGTTAAAAATAGTTCGGTCCTAATTTACTTGGTAACGATAGTCCAATACCAAAAAAAAATATTAGTAACTTAAACGAATAAAATTGAAAGTTAAGTAACATATCTATTTTTGTGTTGTTCAAGGAGTAAACAATATCTATTAAAATCCAAAAATCCCATCTTTGTGATTTGCCCAATTATAGATAATTTGCAATGTGTTTGTAAAGTGTAAACTTTTTGATAAAATTAGATTGATTATCTCATTGAATAAGAGAGTTGTGTAATCTTTATACAAATATTTTATATCTTGCTTTTGAAAGTCCCTATTAAAAAATGGTATGATGATTAATTTGAACCCAGATTTTATGGTATAAACAAACCTCGGCATGTGGTTTGTCTTCTGGTTTTCTGCACATTGAGAATCTTGTTGTTTTCATGAGTTTCATGAGTCTACGTAAACTTTAAGACTAAAATCTTTGTAATAGTTTATTAATCACACTTTGTTTAATTTATACAGTAAATTAGCATGTGATTCATAGAAAATTTAACCAACCAAATTTTAGAAAATAAATGATTATTTCTTTAACTGCTAGTAATTCAAGTAGCATAAAATTATGCAAACTAGGGTAAATCGGAAAATAACGATGTCCCTTCTATTTACGTTTAATACTTATTTATGTGATAATAGACTTTGGTTCAATTGAGAATGTTTTTATTTTGAAAATATTGAGAAATCTTCGTTTGAGCCAATGATTCATATATTTTTTGATTTGATTCACAAGTAAACATTATTTAATAGTGAATCGAATCTATAAATCACAAATTTGATTCACAAATCAATGTTAAAATCGAGTTATGGTAATGATTTGTTGTATATTATGAATAAACTTAAACAAAGATTAGGGGTTAAGCAAGGACGGAAGATATATAGGGCCAAGGGGGTTGTGGCCCCCCCAAAAATTTTGCTTCTAAGTACCAATTTTGTACTATGTAGATATACATTAGAAAAAAATTACATTCTGCCCCCCTCGAAACTAAACGTCAAATGCAAATTAATTTTCTTTTTTTACATTTTGTTTCTTTACCAAACAAAAAACAACTAAAAACCCTATCTGCAACTCCTCCCAATCTCCCATTCTCCCAATCTAAAACTATTTTGTGAGTTATCGCGTATTTCTTGTCTTTCTTTTTGGTATATATACATTATTATGATTTTCGTCTCGGCCCCCCTCGTAAAACTGCTCAAGTTCCGTCCCTGGGGTTAAGTGTACATTGTAATTTAGATTAGGAATATATTATAACTAAGATTAGATAAGCTTGCCTTTTAAAGGCAATAATGTTTCCTATTCTATTTAGGATAGGTTTCTACCCCTCATCTCTATAAATAGATATGAGGGATGCTAGTTTGTACATTCTTCTTTGCTTATTCGTTAATTAATACAATGTAACCTTTGGGGTCACGCGTGTGTTTTCTTTTAGTCTATATTTTGCGCTAGCTTTCAAAGTTTGTTGGACTTATTTTTCAACAAGTGGTATCAAGAGCCATATGTTAGTCGTGGTCTCCGATGATCGAGTGCTAGTTCGAGGTATCGAGGTTCGGCTTCGGGTTTCGAATCTGTTGGTGGAGTAGCGATCGGTCGACAAGAAGAACTAAAGAATGGTTGCGTTTGCATGTGCATGCATTTAAATATTACAAGTTAATAAAGGAAACCTTTCTTTTTTTATTGTCTATAAACGAATTAAAAGGTTTGGTCTCTTTGGTCAATCATTTTTTTTAAAGGATTCCAAAGTTTTGTTCTTTTCTTGTTCGATAATATTTAAAGATTATACGTTGTTGCGGGTTTTCTCTTGTGGTTCAAGTTTCGATCGTGTTTTGCTTGGGCTTCAAGTTTACGATCGGGTTTGCTTGTTCGGGATCGAGATTTAGGGTTCTTCTAATTAATTCGATTTGCAAGAAGGGTTTTTAGCAACAACGGGTATATTGCACACGGCTTGTGAGACTTGTCGGTAAAGTTGGTTAAGAAACAACTTGAAAAGTTTTTTAGCAAGATTAAAGAAGAATGGCTAGTTCGATAACTAGGTTTCACATCGAAAAATTCGATGGGAAGAATGACTTCGGGTTATGGCAAATAAAGATGCACGCTTTAATGGTACAGCAGAGATGTGATGCTGCATTAGAGACATTACCCGCGGACATAGAAGCAGGAGAAAAAGCTGCTTTGATGAAGAAGGCATACAATACCTTGATTCTATGCTTGGGAGACCATATTTTACGGGAAGTTACCAAGGAAACCACTGCTGCAGGTATTTGGACGAAATTAACTAGTCTGTATATGACTAAGTACTTAGCAAACAGACTGTATCTGAAGAAGAAGCTGTACACGTACTATATGAGTTCAGGTACGAAACTGGATGATCATATAGATGAGTTTAATAAGTTAATACTTGATTTGGCGAACATTGATATCGAGATTGAGGATGAGGATCAGGCACTTTTGTTACTTACGTCGTTGTCATCGTCTTATGAAAAATTTGTAGAGACTTTGTTGTATGGGAGGGAATCCTTGACAGTGAAGGATGTTCTGGCGACTCTGAATTCAAGGGAGTTAAAAAAAGAACTGAAGACACAAAGGAAGAGGCTGGTGATGGGTTATATGTAAGGGGAATGTCAGATCATTCAGGTAAAGCTCATTCTAGGGGAAGTTCGCAGTTTAAGTCAAAGGGTGGAACTGATAAGCTCAAGTGCTTCATATGTCATTCAGATGGTCATCTGAAGCGAGATTGTCCAAAGAAGAAGTCAAGTGGGTTCGTCAAGAAGTGTAAGCATGATCATGATTCTGATTCTTCTGATGACAAGGGTAACGCCTACTTTAGAGAAGCCCTGGTGGTAGTCGGGAACGATGAGATGACTGAATTGATAATGGATTCAGGTGGGTCTTATCATATGACACATAGGAGGGATTTCTTGTATGACTTTAAGGTTGTTGATGGTGGTTCGGTTTAGTTAGGTGATAACAGGACATGCACTATCAAAGAGACAGGGAAAGTGAAGATACAGTTGCATGATGGATAAAGCTTTATACTGGAAGATGTCAAGTATGTTCCAGGGTTAAGAAGAAGTTTGATTTTATTGGGTACTCTTGAAAAAGAGGGTTATACTGTGAATATGCAGATGGGTAGAATCAAGGTAATCAAAGGTTGTCGGGTTATGATGAATGGAATCAGAAAAAAAAACAATGTGTATACTTTGAAAGCAAAAGTGATGACTTTTGGTGTACAAAAGCATGGAGGTCCAAAACAAGTTGGGTTCAAACAACTTGGTCATAAACAAGTTAGGTTCAAATAACTTGGTCCTGGTGTTAAAACAGGAGTCCATGGAGTACAGGATGAAAAGCGTGTTTGGTTTGAGGTGAAACTGCCGGGAGCTCAAGGGGATCATGAAGCTGAGTTTTTTCAGGTTAGTAACGATGATGCTGCAGTGGCTCAAAGACGGTTGGGGGACAAGCAACCTAAAGAGAAAACAAACATGGACTGCTTGGTAAAGGAGCAGGAAAAGGTACACATTGGGATAAAGGTGGGGGCAAACATTACGTTAACCGGAGTACCTGGTCAAGAGGGTGCAGAGGGTAATGTTGCTGAAAAGAAGAAAGTGAAGGAGTCTATGGAAGCTAATCTAAGGAAATTACTAAAGTACAAGGCCTGGTTAACAAGGCGGTCCCCGGTTTGAGGTTTCAGCATTGGATGAAGATGCTGAGTATCGATTATGTTTAAGTGTTAGTCCTAAGGTGGAAATTGTTGTATATTAGGAATAAACTTAAACAAAGGTTAGGAGGTTAAGTGTACATTGTAATTTAGATTAGGAATAGACTATAACTAGGATTAGATAAGTTTGCCTTTTAAAGGCAAGGATGTTTCCTATTCTATTTAGGATAGGTTTCTACCCCCTCATCCCTATAAATAGATATGAGGGAAGATGCTAGTTTGTACATTCTTCTTTGCTCATTCGTTAATTAATACAATGTAACATTTGGGGTCACGTGTGTGTTTTCTTTGAGTCTATATTCCGTGCTAGCTTTCAAGGTTTGTTGGACTTATTTTTCAACATGATTCATTAAATTTGTACAAATGATTCAGTATTGTACTTATATTACAAAATCGAGAGATTTTTAACATTGATTCAAATATTTTTTTTTACACATTTTGGATTATAATCACATTAAAATGAGTTCTACGCTCGAAAAACTTGAATCAATTTTAAAAATCTATCGTTTTTAAAAACCTTCTCAATCTTCTCAAAATAAAAACATTCTCAATCGATCCAGTGCAAATATAGATAAGAAATAAATTTTAGGTTATTGCGGTTATTAAGAATCATTTTTGCTAAAACTATTATTTAGGCTCATTATAAATCCTAATGTCCTGCTATTTACAATTAATTTACACAGTGCCACTGAAAACAAAAACGTTTTCATGAGTCGTGACCATTCACAACTCAGAAGATAGATCGAAGGTGATGACGATAAATTGCGTACGAAGGTGATGACGATGAATTGTGTTCACCGTCTCAAGGTGATCTGAAGACGATGAATTCGTCTCTATGTATAACCTTGGGCCTCATTGGGCGTCACGCTAGATGGAAAACCGGCTCGTTCAAGACATGATGCTTTTAGTGACTTTTTTTTCGAGGCGGGCAACAGTGACATACCACCTCCCCCTGTGTGAACAAGTATGGCAATATATAAGAACAACAAATAATTTTTTCTTTATAAAGGTCGCAAAGCTCTTTTCCTCTTCAGCAATTAATGTGCACGGCCACTGTGTGATCTAGCTATTTCATCAATCTCGGTTTCAGTTGGTTCAAGAATCTAATATAATTCCCAAGATTGTCTATGGTGCTCATGAGTTCAAGTTGCTTCAAGGGCTCAATTTTAGCTAGCAATTCTCACTTGACGATATCAATTAGTGTTATTTTCACGAGTAGTAGTAGCGATTACGACTTTTTTCTCAAGTCATTGAAATGTAGGATGTCATCTTGCATCCTTCAAGTGTGTATCATCGTTTGGATCTTTTTATGATTCATTTCAATATACAATAATTTTTGCTTAAAAAAAAGAAGATCGAACATCATGAAAGTTTCTTTATAAGGTTTTTCTAACATGTGCCCCAGGGGCACATGTTAAGGTGGGGACACAGGTTGTGTGTCACAGCCTGATTGGCCAGCAGTTATTGTTATTAATCATTATCAGGCCCCACAAATAATTGTTGGCCAATCAGGCTGTGACACACGGCCTGATGTTCCCACCTTAACATGTACCCCTGGGGCACATGTTAGAAAAACCCAAATGCAATAGAAAAAAAGAAAAGTTTTGCAAATTTAAGAAAACAAAGAAAGATAATTTCAACAGTTGTTTCATTATGAATAACTTAAAAGCTTTCATGATCAAAACAAGTGGACATGTAAATGATACTAATGATAGGTGGTTAGAAATTGAATGGTTTTTTTTATATGAACTAGACGTAGGAGACATGTAAAGAGACTTGTGACATTGACATTGTAACTTCGGTAGTTCAATTTAAAAATGCACCAGATCAATGGATTTTAGTGTTCTTTATTCGTGCACAAGGTACACTTCGTGCCGTGGCTTAAGCCGTGGGTTAAAAGTGGTGTCACATCACCATTTTTTTTCATAAAACCAAAATACCCCATAACACCAAAATCACTCTCTCTAATTAGTACCAAATTTTTTGGTGTTATGAGGACCCCACTTTTCTCACTTTTTTTAAAAATTTATATATATAAAAAAACTTTATTATACTTAAAATTTAAATTTCATTAATAAAAAAAACATTACACTAACTTAAAAAAAACATAAACTTAAATAAAAAAAACATAAACTTAAATAAAAAACATAAACTTAAAAAAAACTTAAACTTAAATAAAATACGACAACAATTTAGAAATTAAAATATGTCGCCCGAGTCTTTTCTTTCAAAGCCTCGATCTTCGCCGCGTCCTCCGGAGCCATCCCGGTAGTGTCGAAAGTAAGAATCTTCAAATCTTGGTTTCTTTTTTGAATTTCGCAAACGCGAGTCTAGCCGTTAGCTCGCGATCCATTGATTCTTTTTTCGCTTCACGGTCAATCAAAATTTGTTCTTGCATCAAATCGGTAACAAGGTTTTTGGACGAAATTGAAGTCGCGGATGAGCTTGCCGAGGAACGTTGACTTTTTGTCTTTCGTGGAGCCCCGGATGGATGCGGTATGGCGTCGTCCCCAAACATTTCGGGCTCATATTCGGTCAATCGTCCCCGGATTCTTCGTCATTGTGTCGACTCGGGGTTTTGCCACTTGTATTTATCTTTCAAAAAAAGTCAAGCACTTCGATGTCGAAACTCGACATTATTTTGATCACGAAACAAAGTGAGTACCCGAGTATACAAATTTTTATCATTTTCGCCACTTAACGCGGTTGTTTGGTCGTAAATCGCGTTAAACTTGCCAACATCCTTATTCATCGGTGTCCACTTACCCGTCAACATATTTTTGTTTCGTTTCTTAAAACCGAGTTCTTCGGCACGCGTGTTATATACGCCGAGGATTTTGCACCAAGAAGTTTCCTTCGATTGGTCACTCCCATTTCTTGGATCTTTGGATATTTCGATGAAACATTCCGCCAAAAGTTTTTCCTCCTCTTGGGTCCAAAAGACTCGATCGGTTTTAGTTTCCCGAGGTTGTTTGCCCCGAGCTTGTTTTTTTGCACATGATTTTTTTCGGTTTTGTTTGTTTGTTGGGGCGACTTCGACATCATCATCGGTGTCGGATTGTGGTTGTTGGGACGAATGGAGTGGGAATTGGGTCGGTTGGGGTTGTGGGAATTGTTGAGTTTGAGATAAAAAAAATTGAAATTGCCCGGGTTTACAATTAAGAAACGGGTTGGCGAATGGGTTCGGGATTTGAATGTTGGGGCGTGTTGGTGGTATTTGAGAGTTGGAGGAATTGGCTGATGATGGAGTAGGAGGATGACGAAGACGACGAATTTTGGATGTTGTTGAAGTATTCGTGAATCCAATTGTTGGGATTCATTGGAGGTGATTAAAAAAAATGGGAGAAGTATATAAAAGATTTGAAGTATTATATAAAAGATTGGAAGTGATATATAAAAAATGGGGGTTGTATAGGGTATTTATAGGGATTAAAGTGAGTATTTTTTTTTTTTTTACAAAAAAACAAAAAAAACAGTCTATATTTTTTTAAACAGGCCCATTGCCAACGGCTAGTTTTAATATAATATATATAATAATATATATTATAAGATAATATAGTATATATAATATATATATATATATATATATATAAATATAAAATATATATTATATAAAATATATATACGAGAAAACGCGAAAACCGCGAAAACCGCTAAAACGCGGTAACAAAAACGTTTCGCGTTGATCGAGCGTCGCGTTTTCCCGGACCATTTAGGCTGGGGATAACGGCGCGACACCCGAAAACGCCACTCGGGGTATGATTCATTTCGCGTTTTCGGCCACGGATTGAGCCGTGGTGGCGCACTGTACCCTAAGCTCTTAGTGGTATAAAATGGTATGAAATGAGATTATGATTTATCATTGTCGGATTGATTATGGTTGCGTTTATTTGGAGAATTTTTTTCCTAATTTTGTGTTAATGTGACATTCTCAAGAAAATAAGGGGGTTATAAAGAAAACAAGGAAAACAAAAAAAAATATGTTTTGTAGTTTCTTTTATTAAGTTGGGAAATTCATGTTTTGTGTTTCATAAAGAATTTTGTTATAAAACGGTGATTTTTGAACACAATCTCTATTTTCTTTATTTTTCACAAAACATTTTGTGAAAAACAAAGATGTTTTCCACTAACTAAACGCACTCGTATATTTCTCCGAGCTTGCTTTGCTTTTTATACTGTAATAAATTTAACTACTATGGTTTTTTTTAAGGCAAATATATTCACCACCGCTAACGAAATAGAGTTAACTTTATTATGTAAACTAAATGGAATAGCCTACAAGGTTTGCTTGAAATCCCATACCTGGTCCTTGCTAAGAAATATTAATAGCATTTTACTCCTTATATATGTCCAACATTTTTTTTATGAATAACACGAATAGCCTACTCTTGACAAAATTAACGCATTGTGGTTCACCAAGTGACCAAACATTGAAGTTAATTTCTAAATATGGCGAAATATACATTGCCAGAGGGCCCATCTTTTACAATCAAACCTTTGTAATCTCAACATGGGATCCTATCATACAATCCTTTTTACAAATTAGTCCTGAGAATGATAATTATGTCCTCTAATAGTCTAATGCAAATGGAGCGTAAAACTGCAGGTACCTTTTGTCTTTGTTAATCCACTAGAAAGTAGAAAGCCCCTAAGTCAACTTCAAATCACATCTAAATCATACACATTTGTTTCTCTAACTATTTAGACCTACGAAATACCTTGTCTCTTCTCCATTTTCAACTTTTAAGATAATATAAGACGCACACACAAAAATACTCAAAATACAAATTAGTCCTGAGAATGATAATTATGTCCTCTAATAGTCTAATGTAAATGGAGTGTAAAACTGTAGGTACCTTTTTTGGAGAATTGATTGTCACACTTTTGTTTCTTATTTATACACTCACATGTACAACCTGATAAAACAGCATATAGTAAATGTACAACCGCTTGTTGTACGGATTGGTGTATGTGAATAAGAAATAACTCCTAACTCGACTTTAAATCACATCTAAGTCATACACGTTTGTTTCTCCAACCATTTAGACATACGAAGTACCTTGTATCTTCTCCATTTACGTATACCCCAACTTGTAAGATGATACAAGACGCACACTGATCCGTCCCAAACGACACACACAAACAAGTATGTGTAATTAAGAGGCAAATACAATAATAGTATAGTAGTATACGTATTCTAAAAGATTTAAAAGAATTGCTCTTGACCAAAGCAATTCCTAAAACCTCCCGGGTCGTTTTTCCTCAACGAAGCGTGAATAGAAAATCGGTTAAGTTCGTGATCGCGTGTTTGAATGATTTTAAAAGGTTTTTGATTTGGTTTCTAATTCTACGCATGAAAACGCATAAAACACGCAAAGACTAGTAAATAATAAAAGCATTTAAAGCATTTAAGAAATTAAACACGAAAACGTTAACGAGTATTAAAAAAACCGCGGCATTTAAGCAAATAAATCAAAATTTAACCCTACAAATGCAAATTTAATTTTTAAAGATCCTAAATGACTAAAACTAATTTTAAGAAAAAGAATTATATTTTTTTTTATTAAAAATAGTAAACTAATTTTAAAAATTCTAGAAAAATTACAGAAAATACTTTGAACAATTCTAAACCTAAGAAAAATAAGAACTGGAAAAGAAACTGAGCAAATAAGCAGTTAATAAGCAA
>BQNB010039315.1:36785-48152 GCA_026074375.1 Tanacetum coccineum | reverse complement strand
TTGTAATTCATTTTCTACACACACATAATACATTCCATCTTTCATGTTTACTTTCTCTCTCTAAACTAATCCAACCCACTTTATCTCTTGTTCTTGCATAAATCAAAGATTAAATATATATTCTTCATGGCGTCACGTTATGTCTGTGACACCGTCTCCAGCCACTGTATGGCGCGTGTGTATCAACTACCGTAAGTTGAATAATGCCACCTAGAAAGATCACTTTCCACTTCCGTTCATCGATCAGATGATCGAACGATTGTCTGGGCATGAATACTACTGCTTCCTAGACGGGTTTTTTGGATACTTTCAAATCCTTATCGCCCTAGAGGATCAAGAGAAAACTACATTCACCTGCCCTTACGAGACCTTCGCATACAAAAGAATGCCCTTTGGATTATGCAATGCCCCATCCACTTTTCAACGCTGCATGACAGCAATATTCCATGAGCTTATCGAGGATAGCATGGAAGTATTCATGGACGACTTCTCCGTCTTTGGCAGTTCTTTCGACCACTGCCTTAAAAACCTGGAGAATATGCTAAAAAGGTGCGAGGAAACCAATCTTGTATTAAACTGGGAAAAATGCCACTTCATGGTGAAGGAAGGGATCGTCATCGGTCATAAAGTCTCAAGTTCTGGAATTAAGGTCGATAAAGCAAAAATTGAGGCAATTTCCAAACTACCATATCCAACGAATGTGAAAGTCGTTCGGAGCTTTCTAGGACATGCCGGTTTCTATAGAAGGTTCATAAAAGATTTCTCACAAACTGCATGCCCAATGACCCAGCTCTTAGTGAAAGACGCACCCTTTAACTTCTCTGAAGAATGCATCCAAGCATTTGACACATTAAAACGTAAACTGACACAAGCACCAGTCATGATCAAACCAGATTGGTCATTACCATTTGAAATCATGTGCGACGCAAGTGATTATGCTGTCAGGGCAGTACTATGACAAAGAATCAACAAACATTTCAAACCCACACACTACGCCAGCAAAACAATGAACGAGGCACAAGAAAACTACACAACTACCGAAAAAGAGCTCCTGGTTGTTGTCTTTGCATTTGACAAATTCTGACAATACCTGGTCTTATCCAAGACCATCGTTTTCACGGATCATTCTGCCCTACGATATCTATTCACAAAACAAGATGCAAAACCACGCCTAATTCGATGGATCTTGCTGCTCGAAGAATTCGATATCGAGATCCATGATAAGAAAGGTGCTGAAAATCTTGCAGCTAATCATCTCTCCCGACTCGAAAACCCTGACCTAGGGAATCTCCGACAAGAATAACAAACCATGGTATGCCGACTATGCTAACTATTTAGCTAGCCGAGTACTACCCTTTCGTTCCACCCGCCAAGAGAAACAAAAATTCTTCAGCGATTTGAGGCATTACTTTTGGGATGAACCCTTCCTGTTCAAACACTATGCTGACCGAATCATACAAAGATGCGTGGCCGAAGATGAAGCAGCACAAATTCTTCAATAATGTCACAGCGGACCATCCGGGGGACATCATGGCATCGCCACCACAGCAAGGAAGGTCTTCGAGGACGGGTTTTACTAGCCACATATTTTTTGTGACGCACATAAATTTATCCAAAATTGCGATGCATGTCAGCGGGCCAGAAACATTTCCTCGAGAGATGAAACACCTTAAAAATACATCCATGTCTGCGAAATATTCGATGTATGGGGGATAGACTTCATGGGACCTTTCCCCTCATCAAACGGAAACAAATACATCTTAGTAGCTATCGACTACGTATCTAAGTGGGTGGAGGCTCAGGCCTTTCCCACAAGTGATGCTAGGAACGTAGTGAACTTTCTTAGGAGACTATTCGCACGATTTGGAATACCAAAGGCCCTTATTAGTGATAGGGGTACTCATTTTTGCAACTATAAAATGGAGAAAGCAATGAAAAGGTATGGAGTGGTTCACCGATTCTCCATAGCATATCACCCTCAGACAAATGGACAAGTCGAGAACACGAACCGAGCAATAAAGCGTATTCTCGAAAAAACCATTAGGAATAACAGGAAGGATTGGTCATACAAATTAGATGACGCATTATGAGCGTTTTAGACAACATTTAAAACCCCTTTAGGAACAACCTCGTTTAGGATCATCTATGGCAAGGCAATCCCTCTACATGTCGAGCCTGGAACCAAAGGCAAATTAGGGCCAAAAAACCAGACCCCATGGACCTTACGAAAGCTGGGGAAAACCATTTCTTACAGATTAATGAATTGGACGGAATGCGGCTTGACGCTTACGAATCATCCATCTCATATAAAGAAAGAACAAAAAGGTGGCACGATAAACGAATATGATTGCCAATTAACTATGAAAAAGGAGATAAGTTACTTCTCTTTAACTCACGATTAAGACTATTCCCCGGAAAACTTAAGTCGAGATGGTACGGTCCATTTACGGTAAGCAAAGACATGAAAAACGGAGCAATTAAGTTGTACGATGAAGAAGGAAGTGAATTCATCGTTAATAAACAACGGGTGAAGCCATATCAAAAGAACTTATTAGACACCAACAAAGACGATGATGTAACTCTTGATGATGAAGGAGAAGTCACGTAAAGACGTGTGACTTCGAGTCTAGCTACAAGACTCGTTAATAAAGAAAAGCGCTTATTGGGAGGCAACCCAATTTACTTTTCCGCATATTAGGAGTGTCATGTGTGTTTTATTCTTCATAGTTTGTTTTATTATGTTTGAACCATCTTGTAATCATGCTTTGTTTGTCTTTAACTTCGTCTTAATTTCAATCAAAAGGTATTTTGCAACCAATAAGTGTAGGGGAATTTATCTGGCTTTTGAGCTAAATTCAAACATGATAAATGAATTATTTAGATTAATTCGCGTCAGGTTTTGTACAGCCATTTATACAGGAATTAACTTATGGAATCAAGTGCAGGAATTTTTTCATCAAAAACAAAAATTTCGTTTTCATAGACTGTGGAGACGGCGTCACGATTAACACGCGACGCCATCACCACTACACCTGTGATGAGGTCACCACAACCCTGACGGCGTCAAATGCCTAGGTTCCGAAAACTTAAAGTTTTTAATAATTATTGAAAATAAAAGTAGCATGACATTTAATATATTTATTCTTCCATTATAAACCTGCAAAACCTAATGAATTTAACAATTCTTTCATCCTATATATCAAGTCGAACCCTAAATTCATATTGTATATTGGTAAATCACACATTTTATGCTTGGTATAGTTGTCTTTGTCTTTGATTACAGGTTATATTATAAAAAAAGAGAAGAAGCTTGAGTATCTATAGGAAGTTTCCATTGATGATTCTCGGAGGACGATATTAACCATTATCGCATGTATCTTCTCCATTATTGATTATAAACCAGGGGAGTACTAGTTTCTTTTCCTTGTTTTCTTTTCCCTTTATCTGTTTTAACGGGTACTTCTAGAGAACATTAGGGACAATGTTCAACTTAAGTGTAGGGGGAAAATAAGCCTTAGAAACTATTCTTTCATTTGTCATTTGCTTTGTCCTTAAAAAGATGGGTAATATATCAAAACATAGCATAAAAGGGTGATTTTTACCAAAATTTAAATTTTTTTACGACACACACCAACAAAAACCGAGTATTACTAGCGTCCCACGGATAGGAATTTATATGACTAGCACAAAAACCCTCAAAATTCCACCCCCACAATGTGAGGTTGGCCCTTAGATATTATACCTTTAGCTTGTCCGAGTTAAGGAGTGAGCGGATGTGTATGCGTGGTTTCGTCGCCTTTTCTGGAACATTGGTATCGGTTATATTAGGATTATGAGAGTGTACCGGTATCATATTAAATTCTAGAACTTGTTTTTGTGATGCATCCCAAGACCACATAGTAAGTATTAGGATTTGCTTGATAAGAGGCATTATGATTAACCCATGTTTTAAACATGTAATTGTTATGATGGTCACACCGACCATATAACTATCCCACACCCTTGCCATGCACTCATCTTTAGTGCAGGATACCCCTAGTACAACCCTACGAGCCTATCCTTTTTCACGCTTCTCGTAATTTTCTGGTTAATCCAGACTATTAATGAAGAGCATTGTCACCCTTAAATCAATCGTTACACCCAAAAAGCCTTAGCCTACCTTATATGTACTCGCTTTTAGTACATTATTATGATAACCCAAGTTAATTATTTGAGTACACAGTTGCTAAGTCCTTATCTTTGTAAATACAGTTTTGGGACGATTAAGATTCATGGTAGTATTTATTTCGTGGAAGAATGGGGAAGAAAAGTTAAGTCAATACCCCCATATGTTTGTCAAATGATCTCTATGTTATTTTGATCCACTTCAAAACGGGTCATTAGTTAGATTGTAAATATCGAACATGTAAAAGCTCAAGTGTAAGGGTACGTGTTATAAACCCTATGTGATGTATTATGTTATCAAAAAAATAAGAAAAGAAAAAAAAGAGATTGATGTAGAGTTGTGTAGAGTTTGTATATCTTCGTCTGAGTTTTGGCTTAGCAACCAACCCAGTGTGTATTCGTGTAAGTAATTAGCTAACCCTTCCTCCCCAAATTCACCCAAAGCAGGTATAGGTCGAAAGACCGATATGATCTATGTGGTTTTTTAAAGATTTGTCCTATGGTCTTTAAGTCTGTGCTGAGAAATCCACTTTCGTTACAATTGATAAACAAATAAGCTTTCGATATAATAGTAACTGGATTATTTGAGTGACATATTTGGTCTAGTTAACTAAATATAAGTCTTAAGTTAAACAAGTTGATTTGTGAAAACGTTTTCTGATGATAAATCGCCTTTATAAATTAATTTCCCATTCTCATGGTCAAATCATTTTCAACACTTATAAATTATTCTCAACTATCCGAGTAGTCATACTTTTTACCATTGATAAAACTAAAGTTATTTTCGAAAATGTTAAAGTCTATTTTCTTTCTGATTATTTGAACTCTACTCTAATCCTGTTGGAACGACCTGGTCTTACCTAAAAAGATTATACTACATACGTGGGTTATACTTTTACCCGTGTGTTTCCCTATAATTAACCAGTATTTTTAGTCTTATAAATTTAAAGCTTTTGAAACACATCAAAGTTTTTGGCACCGTTACCGAGAATTTCTTAGCTGTTATGTAGTCACACTCTGGAAAATCTCTTTAACTTCCCCCTCTTTTTTAAATCGCCGTACAGTTTTCTGGCAAACTGACCTTGAAAAATTTCTCATTTGGATGCATACACGTACTTCCAAGTCTGAACTTGTTGAACCATTTACTTGAACCCTGAAAGCACTCTGAATCGAGAACGTCATCGACGAAACTGAAGAGTTCCATTCGATCAAAGGAACATATCCAACTAAAACCGAGAATTTTCTAAAATTCAGCCATTCTCGACATCAAACATCTTCTGAAACCTTTCTAGTTACTCTTAAAAATCTTTATCATGGTATGTATGAAAACCCATTGTGGCTTCTGGACCGTGTTGTCGCTCCGGACTCATAGTTCGCAATCACTATTACTGAAACTGCTAACGAATTTGCTTCGCAAAATGTAACCACTTGACCTCGTCAAGGATAAACCAATTTGATGATAGAACCAAAATCGAATCTCATAAACACAATCATGAATTCCTCGGAAATCTGCGAGTATGTTAATATAGAGATAACGAAAATGAAGCAGTTCACCTAATGATGTTTTCCATTCCGCTTACTAGGGAAGCAAAAAAACACATGGTTGGGTGAATTAACGAAGGAACTATTCGAAAACGTGGGATGAACCTCCGAACGATTTTCTTAAGTCCGATTCTTTTCCCCCAGCTCTATTCGCTGACTCATCGGAGAAATTCAACTTTCTCTCAACACGAATGAATCTCTACAAAAATCTAAAACCAACACCAAAACACCAAAAACACAAAACACACCATACGACGCTTGGCTTCGCTATGAAGGAAATTGCTCCGAAATCTGTCATGGCACAAGTCTGTCCAAAGGCAACATTATCAAAATCTTCTATCATGGTCTAAGCGAAATAACCCAAGAAGTTCTGAATGCCGCAGCCGGTGGTATTTTCCTCTATAAAACACCAAATCGAGATTATCAGCTTTTGAAAGACAAGGTCTCACTCAAGCTCGATTGGGCTAAAAATTAAAAAATCAAATCATCTCTTAAAAAAACCATTGCTTTCACCGATTTGAATGTAGCAGTTAATTCGATACTGAAATAAAAAAAATTATGGTCCCTAAATGGATGCCATGGACCTGAAAATGGAGTTAAGTATAAAGTACTCCAAACCTATGCTAAAAAAATAATCCGATCTTGATGAATATTATATAACCTATGTCTCTTGAAGAAGAGCCCTAAATTTCATGCAAAACTTCGTAGGACTCGTTGTTTACAATGTTTAACGACAATCGAGATTCGGTATTCACGATTAATGGCGTTCAAAAACAACGAAGTTAGTTCTAATCGAGAAAACTATCGATCCAATAACTATGATAAGCCTTATGATCTTCAAAAAACAATTCAACTTTCTTGAAATCTCAGCAATTGAACAACGCGTCGGTCAAAGAAAACATTCCATGGATCTAAAACTCAATCGAAACAGGTGGCGAAAAAATCATCAAGCTTCAATTCAAATTTTGAAAACCAAGGTCGACAGACTTGCTGACAAGCAATCTGTCGACCTCTAGATCTTTCCAAGGCAACACTCAACCAAACCCAAAAAAGTCACAATTCCAAAGCCCTACCAACCACCACAATTCTCAATGAGCATATTAAATGCCATATTCACAAGAATTGGGTAAATCTTATAACCCACCAGTTAATCTGAACAAATCAACAAATCAACTCTGAAACTCTATCAATTTGATAGCGATGATGTAAGAGAAAGAACCTAACACCACAAAACGAAAACTCAAAAAATACAAATACAAGGTCAGGGAAAATCCATTTCCCAAAAAACCATATTAAACCAAAAATCACCGTATCACTCAACGTTCTAAGAAACGAGAAAATGGAAGCTCAATACGGAAAAATTTCTCGATGTGTTCGGCAGTTCGGAATTAATGTACATCTTATCGATGTTTGGCCGGAAATGCCTAATTATGGAAAGATTCTCATAGAACTCATATGCAGCAACACACAAACAGATCATACAATCTCTGCCGCTTTTAGCGGGCGAAAGTTTCACGATGATCTAAAACAAGTTCCACCCAAACTTGGGAGACCCCAGAGTTTCTATTCCATGCCTAATTTCAAAAATCTTTCCTTCTGCAATGCCTTAGCGACCTTGGTGCTAGCATTAAACTTATGTCATATTCGAATTATGCTAAATTATCACTTGAAAATCTTAAACCTACCAAAATGAGCATAAGATTAGCCGATAGATTATTCCAATACCATGTTGGAATAGCTTAAAATATGCTCGTTGAGTTGGTAAATTTACATTTTCTCGCCGATTTCGTTATTCTCGAGATGGAAAAAGATAGTAAAGTTTCCCTCATTTTGGGATGACCCTTTCTCCACACTGCTAATGCAGTAATTCGAGTTAAACAGAAACAAACTCAACCTTGGAGTTGGAAATTGAACTTGATGATTTTCAATATCGATTCTGCGATGAAACACTCCTATTAAAACGATGATACATGTTTTAGTATCGATGTCATTGATGAGATCTTAGAAGAAGATTTTGACGCTCTCCTAGACGAAGGTAGTAAAATTCTCCATTCTATTGAAGGAACCCTTCTCAAAGAAGAGATATTTGCTGAATTCGATGAATTCATGGCAATGACTGCCGATGAAAATTCTGACTCTGAATCTGACAACGAAGATCCACCATTCAGAAAAATCACCATCAATACTGATTATAAGATCAAAACATCTCTCAAAGAACCTCCTACTGATCTCGAACTTAAACCTCTTCCCGATAATCTAGAATATGTATTCCTGGAAGAACCCTCTTTTCTTCCTGTTATCATATCATCTCAGCTATCCAAAGAAAAGAAAAGCAAACTCGTATCTGTCCTTAAAAAGCACAAGCAAGCCTTTGCTTGGAAAACAACAAATATTCCTGGTATTTGCCCATCATTCCGCAAACACAAGATATAGCTTCTGGATGACAAGAAACCTGTTATCCAAAAACAAAGAAGGTTAAATACCTTAATATGCAAGAATGTTGTAAACAAAGAATCGTGATGATGTGAAACTCTTGGATTCGGTTATTATGTATCCAATTCCGATAGTTATTGGGTTAAGTCCTATCCATTATGTTACCAAGAAAGGCGGTATTACAGTTGTCACTAACGAAAATAATGAACTTGTTCCAACAAGAACCATTACGGGTTGTCGAGTATGCATTGACTATCGTAAACTCAATGAAGCAACCGCAAAAGATCACTTTCCGTTACCTTTTATAGATCAAATGCTAGAAAGACTCGCAGGTAATAAATACTTCTGTTTCCTCGATGGTTTTTCTAGGTATTTTCAAATTCCTATCGATCATAATGATCAAGAGAAAACAACATTCACATGTCCTTTCGGCACATACGCTTATAGGTGAATGCCTTTTGGTTTATGTAATGCTCCTGTCACATTTCAAAGGTGTATGTTGGCAATTTTTCATGATATGATCGAAGAATCCGTCAAAGTATTCATGGTAGATTTCTCAGTCTTTGGAAAACTCTTTCGACCACAAAGCTCCCTAAACACCTTGGAAAAATGCTCCACAGTGTAAAGACACTCATCTCGACCTAAACTGGGAAAATGTACTTCATGGTCAAAGAAGGAATTGTTGCTCGGACACAAGGTGTTCTAGCGCCGGACTTGAAGTTGACAAACGCAAAAATCGATGTTTATCTCTAAACTTCCACCCCTTATAATATTAATGTGGTATTAGAAGCTTTCTCGGACATGCCAGTTTTTACTGACGTTTCATTAAAGACTTCTCAAAAATTGCTCGACCTCTAACTAAACTGATCGAAAAAGACACTCCATTTGAATTCAATGATGAATGTAAAAAAGCTTTTGAATCATTGAAAGAGAAGCTCACATGTGCTCCTGTGATCGTAAGCCAGAACTTGAATCTTCCGTTTGAACTTATGTGTGATGCAAGTGATTCGTGTAGGAGCAGTCTAAGGTCAAAAGATGGTAAAAAATTTCACCCGTTCTACTTCGCAAGCAAAACCCTAGTTCCGCTCAACAAAAATACACCGTAACCAAAAAAGAACTTATGGCTGTAGTTTTTGCATTCGACAAATTCAGATCTTACCTATTCTGTCAAAAACTATCGTTCACACCGATCATTCAGCTCTAAAGCATTTATTCAAGAAACAAGATGCTAAACCACGTCTTATCCGTTTGATACTACTCTTACAAGAATTTGATATAGAAATCAAGGATATAAAAGGTATAGAAAATGTCGCAGGTGACCACTTTTCCTGAATCGAAAATGATGAGTCAAGTGATGACAGTGAAGTGGATAATAACTTTCCTGAAGAAACCCTTATGGAAATTAACACCAAAGATGAACCGTGGTTCGCAGATTTTGCAAACTACTTGGTAGCTTATATTATACCAAAAGGGATGACGTATCAACAAAAGAACAAATTCTTCTCTGACCTCAACACTACTTCTGGGAGGAACCTTACCTTTTCAAAGTATGTTCTGACGGAATGATCAGACGCTGTGTATCCGGACTAGAAACCCGAACAATCTTATATCAATATCACCACGGACCAACTGGTGGACATTATGGACCAAATGTAACCACTAAAAAGGTCTTAGACTCAGGATTTTACTGGCCAACAATCATAAAAGAAGGTCATACTATAGTTTAACTTTGCGAAGCATGCCAAAAGACAGGAAATATATCAAAACGTGATGAGATGCCCTTAAACAACATTCAAGTATGTGAAATTTTCGATATATGGGGTATTGAGTTTATGGGACCATTCCCAAAATCGCATAAGTTTGAATACATTCTTGTCGCTGTTGATTACATATCTAAATGGGCTGAAGCTCGGGCTTTACCAACCAATGATGCCCGAGTTGTTGTTTCTGCCATTTCGGAATGCCCAAAGCTCTAATCGGCGACTGAGGTACTCAAATCTGCAATAAAATAATGGAAAAGACGATGAAAAGATATGGAGTTAACCACCGTTTCTCTACATCATATCACCCTCAAACTAGTGGTCAAGTTAAAAACACGAATAGAGCTCTTAAAAGAATTCTTGAAAAGACTGTTAAAGACAATCCTGCTATTTGGTCAAGAAAACTTGATGACGCTCTGTGGGCTTTTCGTACTGCTTACAAAACACATACCGATACCACACATCATAAACTCATATATGGAAAGAACTGCCACTTACCATTTGAAATTGAACACCGTGCATACTGGGCCTTGAAGAATTGTAATCCAAATCTGATTGCTGCTAGTGAAAAAAAAATGTTCCAGTTACACGAATTAGATAAATTTAGACATCAAGCCTATAAAAACTCTCGATTATACAAAGCAAGAACCAAAGTCTTGCACAATAGAAAACTAAGAATGAGAAAAGAATTCAAATACGGAAACAAGGTTCTACTCTTTCACTCAAAGTATAAATTCAAACAGCCGAAATTCAGATCTCGTTGGCTAAGACCATATGTAGTGAAACATCAATACTCATCCGGATATGTTGAACTCTATGGAAAAGATAGAAAAACATTTATTGTTAATGGCCATCGACTCAAACTATATCATGAAGAAGAAGATTATAATGACCAAAGGGAAGCAGTTACTCCCTTCTTTCCCAAAGAATGACTCGCCAAGTTCGAGTCTAGCTAACGACTCTCTTTAAAAATTAAGCACTTCTTGGGAGGCAACCCGTGCTTCACTTAAGTGTGGAGGAGTACCTCCTCCATTCTTCCATTCATATCCTTTATTTATTTTCTAGAAAAAAACAACAAAAATATTTTCTTTTTGTGTGCTTTTGTATTTACTTTTATGCAGGTAATATAACTTAAAGATTTGGAATATTATAAAGTCTGCTCAAAGATAGCTCTCTCGCAGCTACATGTCTCTATGCCTCGGGAAGTACCATTTTCTCTTAATTTTCCCTATTTTATCTCTATTATCAGTTATCACATTAAGGGCAATGTTCAACTTAAGTGTGAAGTGGAGCCAAATAGGAAAAATTAATCATATCCCTCCATGTTTGCCCTACCAACAATTCTACCAAACTCATGTTTTCAAAAAAAACAAAAATATTATAATATATATGCTTTCAAAATTTTTAAAAAATGTTCTTAGTAAGGCAAATCCAACCGGATTAACATTTTAACTAGCACAAAAATCAA
>BQNB010039315.1:0-29351 GCA_026074375.1 Tanacetum coccineum | reverse complement strand
CGCCTTTCACTAGAGTTTATATCCAATGAGCTTTTTTTTGGCAAAATTAGAGATGAAAGATGCGAGGGTATTTTTACCTATATATATTTTGATGTTAATACTTTTGTAAAGGTTAAGGGAATTTTGCGGCGATTCTAAAGGTTAAGGGGTGTTTGTTTCTTTTTGTGGCTTATTTTGAAACTTTTTGGATTATATAAGCTTATCATGTCATGATGAGCTTATATAAGCCTGAAAGTTTCAAAATAAGCCACGTAATGTGAGCTTATGATACATAAGCCGAAAGCCACATACGCCAGAAGCCTGCTATGGTTGCAGGTCACAACGATACGATGTGGGTGAGCCGGATCCAAAATATGTGTCACTGGAGTACCTTACTACATTGGCTATGAACAAGATCGAAGCCCTCTCAATTGAGAGGTTAAGAATACAGTCTGGCATGTCTGATAAAGATGCACCGTCAAATATTAGTCCACAATCCAATGGTGAAATCTCAGCTCTTGAGGGTGGTTTAATTGCTAGCTGCTTTGATTTTATAGTTTTCTTTTAGGCTTCCCTATCTGTTTTTTATTGGCTTTTTTTTCCGGTGCTGCAACAAGTGTTATACATATGAATATTGATGAGTTGTGTGCTTTTTTGGTTTTTTTTTATAGGAGAGTTGCATTGGCGGATGCGTTGGATATACACCCACTCGACAAGAGAAACAAAGTTGCAATACGTGGGTACTATAAAAGGCGGTCATCGTGTCAATGCATAAGCTCAATCAAGTAAGCTGAAAAATATAATTTTACATCAGCCAAAAGTGTATTCCAATCCATCATTTCTTCATCTGCATTTCTGCTGCTCAAAGACACGAAGACATGGTCAAAGCATTATAGGTAATTACCTTACCTTTTTTGCTAGCTTATCAAACTAACTAACATACATGTGAAAATAAACGAGCAAAAAAAGCTAGGTTAGGGTCAAACGGGTTAGGTCAGGATGAGTTGACCGACACCATGTTCTTTCCATTTTCTTAAATTTAATAAGTAATCTATACACATGGTTACTAAAGCTGTTGTTTATAGGTACTTTCCGCCGACTCCAGGTCCTGCTCAATACGTGAGTTCCGATGGTTCGCCGTTTTCAAGTCCTGGACTTTCTTCGTCTGATTAGGTTGCAATATCAATTTTTTACGCCATTTTATTACTGTTATTTTTGTCATATTTTCTTCTAACCTATCTGCGTTTTCATCCTTATGTTCAGAGACAGAATCGGCCATATTTGGATCTTCTTCAAGCTACGAGACCTTGAAGAGATGCAAAATCGGTTGACAGAGTTTTACCTTGCGTTTCTCAAAAGGTATGTAATTTAACTAATGTTCTCAACTAACATAGTCTATGTAGACTACGGGAAAATTCTTTAAGATGTGAGCATTGTCAAACATAGACTATGGGCAAATTTTTTAATCTGTTTGGAGACTTAATTTTGATGAAACAATAAGAAATTCTCACTGGATGGCAGCAATACAAGTAAACAAAATACACTCTGACTGCTATTATATTTATATACGTAGATTCACGAAAACTTTTACTGTTGCTTTTCTAAACAAGATAAACAGAGATAGGCTAGCTTTAAGGTGTTTGGAAAATGTGTTTATTGGTGTTTGAAGTTGCACGTTAGGTAAGCTACTTTATGATGCCTTTTTGGTATTTCGTGCTGTTTCTATGCTCTTATAATTTGGAAAGTATTGGTTGTTACAGTCTATCTTCGGCTTCTCTATGCTCTACTCAAAAGTTGATTGAAGCTGATGGGTCCTCGAATGTATGTTTGTCAACGGCACAACCTTATGTAGTTGGAGGACTTCATGAACTTTCGTCGAGTTGCGACGACAAAAATACTCGACTTCTACCAAGCTTATGTGTGTCTCAAAGGTAGGTGCGATTGGAAGTTCCAAACATGACGACCAATCTGCACTCCAATCTGGACGTTTTTCAGAAATATTCTGATCTTTGTACGGGGAATGTAGGACGACAGTATACAACAGTTTTTAAAGGTATTTGGAATAAAACATACATTTCTTTTGATTATTACTTATTGAATTTAATCGAAAGTGTAACTTTATATGTGGACTCTGCGTCTTATAGAAAGAGTATCAAATGCCCAAAGAGATCTTTCGGATAGTGGGAAAAGGAAGGTCAAAGCATACATTGGTTCTGCTGCATTTCAAACATGTTCTGCCCTCTGTCACAGAATGTGAGGCCACGCCGTTCATTTGACTTACCACAACTTGCAGGTGCTACTGACTTTAATGTTACACACCAACACGCCCTCCTAATGTTGTTGAACCTTCGGGTGCCACTAGCGTTGGTAACATACATCCTACACACAATGAGGCTGTAAATTCAGCCACTTATTCAGACCGAAGGTATTCATTTGTTCTTACATTTACTTATGGTATCGTTATTGTTCCTCTTTAGTGTTTAGTTGCTTTAATATTTTGTGTTCGTTCACATATTCTAGCCACACTGTTACTTCGGTTTCAACCGAACGTAAAGAATGCGCCAGGACTCCCAAGTAGGAGCATCATCATGTGAAGCGGGCCCCTCAGAAAGAGTTTCTTCGCCCTAGGCGTACGTCTGTTGGACGTGCAAGTCAACGACCACTTACAGTTTCATGTGCCGGTACAAAGGGTTGTAGTTCTGGTCATAGGCAAGGTGGGTATCTTATCTACGCCTTGGTATAGTCATCTTAGTTGATCTTTGCAGTCGCGCCTCCCACCTTCGCTTTCCACTTATAGGAAAAACAAGGTGAATCCCAAAAAAAAATCAAACCACTATGCAATGAGATAAGACAACACAAGCCTGCTACATTTCACACCATGGCACTATGTGCCCTGTGCAATCAAACTGTGAGATTCTTTCCACTCTTCCATTTTACCTTAGAAAACCACTTACAGCAACAACAAGCTAAGCTAACATATATGGGTTAGCTAACATATATGGGTTAGCAAACATGTAATTCATTTTCTAGTACAACTATTATTTTAACACAATGTATATGAAATTGTTAAGGATGCAACCAACACAGGTAAATGTACATCCAATTATTGTATGGATACAAGCAACACAACAATGTATATCAGATTGTTCTGAATCAACACCAGAATGTATATGTATGGTCATGTGTATATTTATAGCAGTATTTCACTTAACCCCGATAAGCTAACAAAAAACGACGCCAAATAAGAGGGGGTTGCAAATGCCCCGCAGCGGAGCGCGGGCAAACCCCCTCGTTATTTATAGTTATACTAAAGATAACTAAATAATAATCCTAATTTTTTATTCAAAAAATATTATTTTATTATAATGGGCTTAACATTATACCAACTCAAAAGAACCCGGCCCAACCCAAAAGAAGCCCGGCCCAAACAAATTAGACCCGACTCGAAAATTAACTCCCGTTAAAATTTACAAAATAGCCCTTCTAACTATGTGTCAAATTACGAAAAATATCATAATTTTTACGTTATTTACAGATTCAGCCCTAATTTTTTTTTTGCAAAATACCCCAACACTATGTGGCAAATTACGAAAACTACCCTAAACATTACACTATTTATAAATTCGGCCCAAAAATTTTAACGTAATAACCCCACGCTATGCGGCAAATTACGAAAATTACCGGCCTAGAAAAAACATTTGACTTTGCAAAGTTAATCCGAGTATAACACCTAAAAAACCGAAAGTCTACAAAACAAAACACGCTTATAAGACCCGCCGCAGCGAAGCGCGGGTCTTCGATACTTGTTAATAAAAAAGACTATCTTAGATGACGAATTTTTTATGTAATATTTTGCTTATCTATGGTATATAATAGAAAGCGTATTTTTTAAAACTTAAAAACTTAAAAATTTTATTAAAAGTCAATTATTAATATGGGTTGAGTTCAACCAAGATCATTAAAAAGTAATTCAAAAATCAATAAATCAACCGCTCACATTTTATCCTAAATTTAAAAACTTATATTTTAAAATTAAAATATCTAGCAAATGGTAAATCATCAAAGGTTAAAAAATACACTATCGCAACAAAAATTATTATCTTTTAATAAACGGACACTTCGATATACTTTCGACATCTTTTTCGTCTTTTAATAAGTATTGAATATTACACACACCAAATCAAATCTGATTAGTGATGTGAGTTTTAAAGTTCTAATCACAAATCATAAGCGATCGTATAATGATTTGCACCTTCTTGATCAGAGCCTGTTGTTGAAGAGCAAACTTGGATACTTCAAAGCGTGGGGAGTAGGATCTGAAATAAGACATAAAATAATCACTTGGGTTAGTACGGAGCGTAGGGGTGGACCCTACGAACCGACTCTGGTGTGAGAATCAGATATTATGGTTATAGTATGTATTTTAGAGAGAGAAAGTATTAAGTGTGTAATAACATACCTTAATTGTGCAAATGAGGCGGCTATTTATAGGCAAACCCTAAGAATGTCCTAGACTTTGCTACGTGTCTGATTCTGGTTTGATGGAGTGGAGCATGATCTTGTCAGCCAATAGGAAGATGTCTGCCGAGGCTCCGAGATCGTGCCCATGTGCGGCGGTTATGCACGAGCGAGAATAAAGGACAATCGTTTGTACTTGTCGAGTCCACAAAATATTTTGTTTTGTCTTATAGCTTGGAGCCTTGTTCAACTCTTTGGAAGCTTTGAGTTCCTCGGAGGCTCGAGGCTCCGTTTTGGATAGACTTCGTTGTGTATTGGCGGATTCCCTTACGGTAGCCCTTATTGGACTTTACGCCAATGAACACTCCGAAGTGTTATGTGTGCAGCATCGGAGGCTGGGTTCCGGCCGTGAGATGAGGTACACCATCAAGCCCCAGTCTGATGTGTTATGTTAGTCTCTCGAAGGCATCAGACTCTGTTTTTCTCGTGATGTCTTATTTTGGCAAGCTTTTCTGGGTGTCTTTTCAAAATTTAATTTCGGAAGCTCGAGGCGTCTTTTCTACACCTAACACTCCTATTTCCCAGGCAGTACTTGAGTGTTTTTACCATAAATATAGGTGTGTGTATTTCTCGCGCTTTTATCTATAACCGAGATTTTTCTATAGTGGGACACATGTACGGTCCATGTTTCTCTTCGATTGGGTATAAATTCTTCTCCCTATCATCTCTCCTCACTTTTTACCGTCCCTTCATCAATCCACTATTTTTCACCATAGTGCTTTTATCATTCTTCGGCGCGTTTTCTCCGTTTTTACATAGGTTTGTTGCTTCGCTTTTCTTTGTATCTTTTTTCTTTTGCCATGTCTAAAAGAAATCTAGTATCTGTTACTTGCTCTTTGACCCAAAGTAAGCTTATAGGGTTTATTAAGGAATATGATATTGCTTTGTGCTATGATCCTCAACTTCCTTCTCCTGAACAAACTGCCCTTGATGCCCTGAAGGGTTATATTCCTCTATATTTGTCTTTGTTTTCTATTGGCAACCTGCGTCTTCCTTTGAATGCTTTCTGTCTTGATGTTTTTGGGTTTTCAAGTGTCATTTTCCTCTTCTAAACCCCTTTGGGGTTGCTCGAGTGACAACTTTTTTTTGTTGCTTGTAAAGCCTACGGGGGGAGCCTTCGTTGGATCTCTTTAGGTCTCTTTACAACATTGGTCCTGCGGGTGATTGGCTTACTTTTCAAAAAAGGTCTGGTCCTGCCATTCCTCAAATCTCTGACAACTCTATGACTAATATTCAAAACTAGAAGTCTGAGTTTATTTTCATAAAGGAAACCCTGATTTTAGATGCTCGTCCTGCTTTGATTACTGATTTTTGTCATGGTCTTGGTACCTTTGCTTTTCCTTACCCTACGGATCCATTTGATGAGGCTTTGTGTGCTAGCCTTGCGCGCCATCCTTTCGAAGCTCAGACTTTCTCTCAATCTCCAACCCATAAACACCACACTACTTTGAAGATTAAAGACCAAACCAAGAAGAATGAAGAGGAATATCATAGAATATAAGAGTAAAAAGGTTGTATTACGATTCCATACTTTTACGGGGAGAAATTTAGAAGACATTCACCTTTCCTCTCTTTTTTTCAAAAATCACGTACAATTTTCTGCAACCTGACCCAAACAATTCTCATTTGTAAGCATACACGAGCTTACAACACTGAACTTGTCGACTGTTACCTGAACTTGAACGTACTCAGAATCGAAGACTTCGTCGATCGAAAACAGAAGAATTTTCCAATCGAACAAAGAACCAATCCAAACCTCACAATCTAGAGTAGTCTACCCCCTAATTCTCGATATCAATTACTTTCCTACACTTTCATATTACCCTTAAAAATTCTCAATCCATGGATAACGAACCCAGAGGGCTGCCGACCGGTTGGTCGCTCCCGACTCACCCCCGTTCGCAATCACCTTACCTGAAACCCACAATAGTCAAATATATGATCATTTTAATCTATACGATCTCCTTTATGTTTTAAGTGATGACAAACATGGACATGTAATACGTAACGGAAAGTGCGCAAGTTTACTCGTAATTACAAACATCAATGCATACATGCATCAACAATCTCTCGACTCTCAAGTATCATCAGACGGACATTGGTTTACACCCGACGTAAATCACATAAGGTATGTACAAACAAGCATTAAACTTGTAGGATGATCAAAGAAATAAGTTTTTGTCTTAAACTTTACATTTTTATAAATGTAACAAAAATAACTTTTCAAAACTTAATTAGACAAATTATTTTTTGAATTATAAAAGAAATATTTTCTGGGTAATTATTTCAAAATTTCTAATCATGGTTCTTTCCCCACAATAACAAGTTGATACTATTTACCAGAACAGTTTGTCCCACCACAAAAAGAACAAAAACAGAGCGTCTATGAGGGAGGTACCCTTAAAAAGAGCCGAGGCCCCCTTAAAAAATCGGACGGCCCCCAATATATCTGGGACCGCCGTTTCCTGACAGGCTATTTTTCAGCTCCTATAAATAGTGGGTCACCTCTAACTATTTTCATAACCCTTTTGCATAATTTTCTTTCAGTTCTTTCTATCTCTAGATCTCACTAAATCTCTCTAAATCTTTGAACATTCAACTTGGTTAATCTTGTTTAAATATGATCGAATCTTCTATCATTTCCTCCTTTCCTCAAGTGCAAAAGAAGAACTTCGGTCATCTTCAAGATTCAAAGTTATGTAGTCTTGTTAGTCCATTTGTAACATTTGTTACATATAGATTGAGTCCATTCTTCCAATCTTTAGTATTGTGTAGAATTCCAAATGATTTATAACTTAGGAAGGGTATGATTGTGGTTGGATAGTAATTTTATGCTTAATATACATTGGTGAAGTGGTAAGTGGGTTCTAGCTAAGATTATGACTCGACATCTAGCTTAGGTCGAAAATAATGTAACGACGCAGTTATCGTTATGCCATAAAACACAATGGTTTGTTATGTTGAGCGCCATAAAACATAAAAGGTTTTAGTTTGAAACCAACAGAAAGAACTCGACATCTAGCTTAATGTCGAAAAATAATGTAAGCATAGGTATAAGGTTTTCTCCGCCTAAAGGGAGCGTGTTGATTAGTGAAGTAACTCTCGAGTTAGATACTTGGGGATTGGAGTAGGGCGAAGAGGAGCTTCATGATCGAACCACTATAAATCACCGTGTCGGTTTGCATTTTCTTTTACCGTTTGCTTTACTTATTTCTTTACATTTAACCTATACTTCTATACTTTTCAATTGTGCCTAGATAGTGTGTATTTGTTATGTAAATATTATTAGTTAAGGTATTGTACAACTTTGTAGTTAATAATGTGTAGAGTTTGAATTATTAAGATATGTGCTAGTTGTTGTAAAACCTATTATCGACACTTCTCATATTACATCTAACTTGATTGCCGATTTGATACTAAAGATCTAGAGTTTTTAAATGAAAACGTATTCACCCCCCTCCCCAGTTTCCACAATTGGTATCATGAGCCACGTCGCTCTAGTTTTCAAAACAAATGGTTTTTAAAATAGAGTGCGTCCCATGTATCAAATTACCCATGAATGAGGATTAAATATACAAGTGTTTTAAAGTGTTTGATTTCATACTAGTTTTGTTATTTAATATACTTGTATACTAGCTTCAAGCAAAATTTTTTTCAAAAAAACTGGGAAAGCCCAACTTAGGTTTGTCTAAGTCGTAAGAGTAGAAAATGATGTCTAAACATAAATTTATGTGTAAGAATAACTTTTAAAGTCCTATGTTTCTACAGTTAAGTCACCAAAATGAATTTGAAACAAAAAACATTTTTGGGGTCACTTAAACTGTGGCGGTCCCAATGATGTTAGAATTCACTTTACCAGTCATCATTTTAAGTTTTCTCTCATCACGGTGTGTCCTAAGTTCTTTTTGGTAAAATAATTTGTTTATTTTCACTTAGTAATATAGCGTTACTCAAATTTAAATCACATGTGAGTCATAGGAGTGGGAAATCCTATATGCTAAAGCAGACATTGATTGAACACCTTAGAAAGTTTATATTATTGTTATTAAATTTTATCATTTTGTTGAGAAAGTAAAATTTTGGTCTGTACTGCACCCAGCAAGGTCGAATCTTCTCATTTCTTCGCGGTGTGATGTCTAGCTATTCATCTCTTGCATATGTGTAGGATGTGGTGACTTGAACACCCATTAAGCCCTGTTTTATTTCGGTCGTTCATCATTCGGAGGGAGTGTCGGTGCTTAAAGTCAAAACTACTAAGCAATCCTAACCACTTACGTCGTCCTATACCAGATTCCCGTGTGGTTCTAAAAGGTTCCTCTATGGGATCTGGTATGTGTTTAATTACACATACCTTTTACCTTTAAAAACAAGTTAAAATAACCAAAAACAGACTTAAAATGCCAAATATATGCTTGTTTTGCTAATTGTGTTGTGCAGGAACGAATATCTAAGAAAATGACGAAAAACAAAGCCAAAACGACAAAACCGGACACGGAATGGAAAAGCATGGAAAAGACAAAGTCAAGACAAAGCCCAAGTGTAAAAAAGTCAACCAAAGTCAACCCCGACAAATCCAAAGTCAAAAAGTGAAGAAAAATAAGTTTAGGGGCCAAAATTGCCAAGTCCCTAACTTATTTAATGAAGAATATAAAGAAAATGCTTGTGAGGGACTCATGCTGCCATTTTCCCAAAGTATTAACCACAAGGGTCATTCCTGCCAACACTCCAAAGCTATAACTCACAAGGACCACGAATGTAATAACCTTTATAACCTTTATAACCTTTGGGGACCTTTTTTGTCAAATCCCCAAAGCTATTTACACACAAGGACGAAAATTGCAAAACATATATAACCTTTGAGGGACTATTTTTGTCAAACTCCCAAACCCACACCCCCATTTTTGAAACACTGTACATCTTCTACACCACTTTCCTGCCAAACTCATAACCCTCCAAACCTGTCATTTTCCACCTCGTTGACCTCCCCACAACACTCCAAACCCATCACAATAACAAACCCCACCCCCCACATGGTCCTTGTCTACAGTGGCAATCCAAAAACCCACAATTCGATCAAAGGTTGAGATCAAGTTGAGTGGGCAACAAGAAAAACCAAGGGCCAGGATTAGACTTGTGTTTACACACTCACAACAAGCATAAAGAGCTGTTTTGTGTCTACAAAGAAGCACACAAGTGAAGATAAGAAGAGAAGACCAAACCCTAGCTCGTTTTCTATTTAAGCTTTTGTAAGCCCTTGAGGCAAAGTAGTTAGTTTTTTGAGAGTGTAGTTTTTAGCTCAGTTTAGTTTTTTAACTCAACTTACTTTGATGTACTTGTACTCTTTTTTTTAATGAAAATTCAGTTTGCCTTTCACATTGTTTGGGTTAAGCCCAAAATGGGTCAAAATAGTATGGTAATGGGTTGTGGTCATGTGGCCAACTTTGGCTTAAGTTATTAAGCCCTTTTGAGTCTGTTTTCAAAAGTTTTCAAGTCCAAAAGTTGTTTTTCAAGATTTCTCATTGTTCTCTTAGGTCTGTCAGTTTTAAAAGAGGGTCAAAGTGCTTATTTGCTTAAGTTTTAGAAAACCTGAGTTGTAATATCAATTTTGTGTCATTTATATGTGTTAAAATCAACTAGTAGAAACCTTAGGGTCCTTAGTTTTTGTTAGCAATTCTGTCAACATTTTTCTTAGTTTTTCAAAAGGTTAAAACGTGTCCCAATTTCATTCTAAAAAATCAGAGGGTAAATCAGAGTTTTAAGTTCTAAAAATTTGTGCACAAGCTCATTTCAAGGCACTCTTCATCTGTTTTAAGTTGATTTTTGGTTTTGAGCTTATTAGGATACTTATTTTTTAAGCTAACTTTTTCACATAAGTCCTTTGTTGAAACTGCCCTGGTGCTAAGGGGTTACTTTTAAGCCCACTGTTCTAGCTTATTAGAGGACCTTAGCCCAAGCTTTTGGCTTTTCTAAAAAGCCAATAAGCTCTTTTATAAGCCCCCTTGTTTGTAGACCTTAGGAAGCACTCTAGGTAGCTTAAAATTAAGCACAAAGTAGTCATTTCAACTGTTTTGCATTCTAGTATTGGCATTAGCTTATTTTTGATTTTCTTGGCTTATTGGCTTAAATTTTTAGCTTATTGCTGTTTGTTTTTGGCTTATTAGGTTAGATAGCTTATTTTTCTTAGATTCATTACTTAGCTAGCTTATTTGCCCTTTAGCTCCTTTTAGTCCTTTAGTGTTAAAATAGCTAAGACTGCCTCTTTTAGTAGCTCACTGTTTTGCTTATTTGTTTATGCTTTTTGTTTGCTTGGTGTTGCTTATTTAGTGTAGATATAAGCCTGTTTTTGCTTATTGATTTGTCACTTGCTTATTGTGTGCTAACAGTCAAAAAGAAAAAAGCCATATTAAATCTTTAAGCTCTTAAGCCTCTGTCCAAACAATAAGCTTTTTCAGCTTATTTTTAGCTTTTCTCAAAAAGTTGTAGTTACAAAAAATGATAAGCTCAAGGTGCTCTATAAGTTTGTGTAAAAAGTTTTTCTAAAAAAAAGGGAGATAAGAGGAAACCCGGGTGAGCAAGACTCGAACCCGGGTCTCAACCCTCAATACACCCTTCTTTATAAACACTCTTACCGCTGTGCCCTTGGGTCTTTTCTGTTAGACCCTTGGGCACCTTGGTATTTAAGGGTGTTTTGCCCATTTAGCTATAAGCTCGTTTGAGCTTATTTTCAGCTTATTTATAAGCCGAATTTCGGGTTTCTTATTTTTCTTAGGATAGTTTTAGGGTAAAGTAATTTTAGTAATTTTTTCAGAATTTTTAAAAATAGTTTAGTATTTTTTTATAATTTAATTTCGTTAAAAGTTTTAAAAATTCATAAAAAATACAAAAATTATCAAAAAAATATTTTTCTTTTTTAGGAAATTTTCTTTGGTCATATTTTACGTAGGAAAAATAGAAAAACTTTCGTAGGGTTAATTTTGCAAACTTTTGATTTTTAAAGAACGGGTCTCGGGTACGGTTCTTGTCTTGACTCGTTTTTGGGTCAAACGACCTCCGTTTTCAGTCTAGTTTTTTTTAAACTTCGTTATTTGTCATTTAGAATCTATTTTAGCTTTTAAATTTGTTTTAGGGTTTAATTTGCAAAATTTAGGTTTTTGACCCTCGTTTTTCGTGCCCGTTTTAGGATTTAAGTTATTTAGCTTTCATTTTTAGGTTTTTCTCAATCGTTTTTGCTTGTTATTGATTAATTTAGCTTTCTACTCTCCCAAATCATTAATCTCATTCAAACTCCAATTTTCCGACTGTATCGATTCTCCAGCACAGCCTCGTTGGGGATAAACGACCCGGGGATATTCTATACTACTCCTCGGTTTCATTGATTGTTTTTAGATTATACTTATTATATATATTTTATTATATATATTATATATATTTTAAGAATCAATCAATTTACAAATTATATTTGATGAGAAGAAGCTTGAAAGTTCTTAGGTAGATTCATTAGACAATTTTTGGAGGACGATTTAACCAGTATCGCATGTTTCTTCTCCATTATTGAGCAAACCAGGAGAGTACTAGTTTCTTTTACTTGTTTCCTTTTCCTTTTATTCGTTTTTATGGGTACTTCTAAAGAATATTGGGGACAATGTTCAACTTAAGTGTAGGGGAAAATAAGCCTTAGAAACAATTCTTTCAATTGCTATTTGCATTGTCCTTAAAATGATGGGTAATATATCGAAACATAGCATAGACGGTAATTTTAACCAAAATTTAAAAAAAAATATGACACATACTGATGAAAACCGAATATTAATTGCGTCTCATGGATATGAATTTATATGACTAGCACAAAAACACTCAAAATTCCACCCCAAAAATGTGAGGTTCGCCTTTAGATCTTGATAGGTGTCATTTTCGGGGTCGTTTAACCCCCTAAATCGTGCATATAAGCCCAAAATAGGTACTTAATCGTTCCTTTTAAGGTATTCAGCATTTGGAAGGCATCTGGAGGAAATACACGTGGCTTGGGCTCATTTGGAGAAGAAACTGACAAGACTACGAACCTAAACCAACACCTCTCAAGAATTTTTACTCAGAAGCTGGAGACGGCGTCACAGATTACACATGACGTCGTCACAACCCATCTCAAGACGGCGTCACAAGATCTCCAGACGGCGTCAGATTGTATGACCCAGCCCATTATTTATAAAATTTTATTCATAACGGCGTCACGATTAACACGCGACGCTGTCACAACGATTTTCTTATAAATACAAATCCGTTTTTAGGGTTTTAAGTGTGTAACTTTAGAGTAAAAAAGGAACGAACCCTAGTTTGTTTAGCAGCTGTTAGGGATGATTTTAGGGCCTTAAAACCCTATTGTACTTCCTTCAATTCATGTTTTAATCAAGTAAGATTATCTTAATCATTCAATATGTTTATGTGTTGTTTGATTCATTATTGTTCTTGCTTTATTTATAACATGCTTGGCTAAACCTTCTATTGTGTTTATTTATGATAGCATGAAACCTAGGATGTAGATCTTAGTGGTGTTTCTTCTTATGATGAATATGCATGTTAGGTCTTAGAAAACCAGCTTTTGTCTGTATCTCTGTTGATATGTCTAGGAAAACATGATTGGGTAGAAAGGATGCCATCGGGTAACAGTCTTCATACTGCCTTGCCCCTTATATGGTTTATCCACTCTTAATATATTTCAAATGCATTTAATATACTCTTAGGGGCCTTGTAATAGTCTTTATACTACCTTACTTGTGCGTTGCCTTAACAGAATATTAAATAGACGGCGGGTTCGTGTAATTCGTTCATGACTTAAGAAATAATTACATAGATCATCACAAGTGTGACAAAGCAACAACACGAGGAGAAGCAATCCAGGGAGTAATACATGATTAAATAAACACAATCTTTTATTATATTGTTATCACCAGTAGCGTAGTTTATATTTAGTTTAATACTAAAACTAACCAATATCTCAACATATGATTTATCTGCTTTCCTATAAACATAAAAATACAAAAAAGAATCTCCTCTCAACCCTTAGACCGTGATCAAGCCTTCCCAACCTATTCCTCTAGAGAACGATAACAACCCCCCTAGTCTTGCCTATACTACACTACAACAGTTAGGTACACTACCTAGGGAGTTGTAAAACTTCTTGTAGAAGTCCCTTACGACAACCGCATCAAGTTTTTGGCGCCGCTGCGTAGGAAATAGTTAAGTTTTGATCATAGTTTAGCTTAGTTTTACTTGCTTGAATCCTTTCAAGTAATATTTAATTTCCGCATATTAGCTTTCTCGTAGTCTATCTGTTCTTTGTGTTATCTATTTCGTAACTCATTCTCGTCAACCACCATGGGAGACGAGAATCCTATCCGCACTCTAGGAGACTACTACAAACCTAGCCACAAGGGCTATAGGAATACCATCGAGCTCCCCGTAGGGAAAAACGTGGTACCTCTTCGATCCGACACCATCCGGTTGGTGCAAAACTGATGCTCATTCCATGAACTTCGGTCCAAGTACCCAAACCAACACCTCAAGGATTTCCTAAAACTAGTGGACTCACTTGACCTTGACGGTGAAAATAAGAAAAGAACGCGCATGCGTTTATTTTAATTTTTCCTTCGCGATCAAGCTAGCAATTGGCTTGAATGTCTTCCAGCAGGATCCATCACCACATAGGAGGATCTTACTACCCGATTCCTTGCTTAATTCTTTCCACCGGGAAGGATCGTAAAACTCCGCAATGATATCCTGATGTTCTAACAACATCATGTAGAATCTCTATCCGAAGCATGGACTCGTTTCAAGGACTTACTACAAAAAGTCCCTCATCATGGCATTGACCTTTGGCTTCAAGTCTAAATTTTTTATGACCATGCCAATCCTGTCACAAGACGAACCATTGACCAATCAGCCGGTGGCAAGCTTCGTGACCTAAACGCCGAAGAATCATGGGCATTTTTAGAGGACCTCACCCTCTATGACAATGAGAGTTGGAACGACCCAAGGGATTTCGCTAAGACGTTTAAGGTAATCGCATTGCCTCAAGATGTCCCGAGTACATCCGACTGTCGTCTAATCAAGCTCGAAAATCAAGTCCAACGCTTGATGTAAGCTCATATTGCTCCAACACAACCTACTAAAGTGAACAAAATCACTACCTCATGTGAGATCTGCAGTGGTCCCCACGACACTCAGTATTGCATGGAAGATCCCGAACAAGCCTTTGTTGAATACGTATACTCGCGTACCGATGCAGCAGGAGGTAAGTGGTATACTTTCAAGCCCGAGCAAAACAATCTTGGTGACACCTACAATCCGTCATGGAGAAGTCACCCAAACCTTAGGTGGAGACAACCCCAAAAGTCTAAAAATAATTTTTCAAACCCACCTAACTGGTTCCAACCCAACGGTTCAATCCCAAACCGTTCTTTCAACAACCACCTCCAAAGCTTTAACAATCAATCAAGTCTGGAAGGATTGGTATCTAACTTCATGGCATCTCAAGATGCCAAGTTATCTAAGTTTGAAGCTGATTTCAAACGACAACAAGGTGAGATGACCAACAAAATAGACACAGTGTTGAAAGCCATCACCAATCGAATAGTGGGCATATTACCAAGCGACACAGTTAAGAACCCGAAACTGAGTACTACCCCAGTTTTGTCTGCTCGTTTTTACCCAACTTAAGACCCGCAATGCTCAAACAATGTCCATGGCTCAATCAACGCCATCACGATTCATCCCAAGCAGCCCGAAGGATCCTATGTTAATAGACCTGATAAAGGACCAGAAGGAGAATGTAACCTAGGAAACACCAACTCTAACCCACACCCTGGTCCATTAGCTTCCATCGCCACAGAACAGGTACGAAAACTAAATTCAATGCTTGAATCGCTCGGATTGGTTTCCCAATCCTCCAATACGAAATTTTTATGCTCTAAATAGGATGATGGAGAAGTAATGTTCATCGAGATCATACGAGATGATGATGAACCTCAAAATGAGGGTCCCAATGAAGGTGAAGGGGCAACAACGGAAGGACCGGCGGTAGAATACTTTGACACATTTCCAACTAGAGATGAGCTAACCTACCATAAGTACCTTATGTGTTGCCCAATCCCCTTAATATTTCTACGAAACCCTATCATTATGGAAGGATGCCCCTCGAACCTCAAGATACCATGCAACGTTAGGCATGTGCATGTAGAAAAGGCCTACATTGACCTTAACTCCCCTCTAAATATCATGACCCGAATGATGTATAATTGGATCATGAGGAGAAAACTCGACCCTAGGGAAAATACAAATGGAAGAAGTAGCAATTTCACAGGAAGGATTAAAGGAATACATGTCTTCATAGGAAACTTCACCTATATCATGGAATTCATGATTATCGAGGACATTAGCTCAATTATAGACCCTAGAATGTCGCAAGTAGTGCTAGGGAAACCTTTTGTGGGAATACCTAACATGACTCACGACCCACAAGAAGGAGTAGTTAGGTTCACCAACGGAAATGATGAAGTTTCCTATAAGATGCCCCATAAGATAAAACAATACAACTCATTGTCGAACCTTGAGAAAGAGCACACAAAATCAATCTACCTTAGGAATAAGGAAGACAAGAGAAGAGGGGTAGAGTACCTAATTAGCAAGATATTAGGATTTTATAAAGAATGCCTAGAGCTTAGACCCGAATACCTAACTGGGATGGATGATGAAGGAGAAGTCACGTAAGGACGTGTGACTTCGAGTCTAGCTACAAGACTCAAAAATAAAGAAAAGCGCTTTTTGGGAGGCAACCCAATATTTACTTTTATCGCATATTAGGAGTGTCATGTGTTTTACTCTTTTCATTTTATTCTATCATGTTCGAACTCTATCTTGTAATCATGCTTTGTATTGTTTTTAACCTAGTCTTAAATTCAATCAAATGCATTTTGCAAATAATAAGTGTAGGGGAATCTATCTGGTTTTTGAACCAAGTTCAAGCATGTTAAATAATTTGTTTAGATTAATTCGCGTCAGTTTCGAATCATATGAGTAAATTGTCAAATCTCAGGTTTTATGCAGCTATTTGTACATGAATTAACTTATGGAATCAAGTGTAGGAAATTTTTCATCAAAAAACAAAATTTTCGTTTTCACAGAACGTGGAAACGGCATCACAATTTACATGTGATGCCGTCACCACGACACATGTGACGTGGTCAGGATCTTCCTGACGGCGTCAAACGCCCAGGTCCAGAAAACTTAAAGTTTTTAATTATTTTTGAAAATAAAACTTGCATAACATTTAAAATATGTAATCTTCTATTATAAACCTGCAAAACCAATGAGTTTGACAATTCTCTCATCCTATCTTTACTGATTTATCAAGTCAAACCCTAAATTCATATTGTATATTTGTATATCGCACATTTTACGCTTGGTGTAGTTGTCTTTGTCTTTGATTTACATGTTATATTTGATGAGAATAAGCTTGGAAATTCTTAGGAAGTTTCATTGGATGATTCTTGGATGACGATTTAACCAGTTATCGCATGTTTCTTCTCCATTATTGAGCAAACCAGGGGAGTACTAGTTTTTTTTCCTTGTTTTCTTTTCCCTTTAATTCGTTTTTACGGATACCTTTATAGAACATTGGGGACAATGTTCAACTTAAGTGTAGGGGGAATAAAGAAACTATTCTTTCATTTGCCATTTGCTTTGTCCTTAAAATGATGGGTAATATATCGAAACATAGCATACGAGGTGATTTTGACCCAAATTTTAAAAAAATTATGACACATACGACGAAAACCAAGTATTAAGAGCGTCTCATGGATAGGAATTTATATTACTAGCACAAAAACCCTCAAATTCCACCACCAAAATGTGAGGATCGCCCTTAGATGTTATACCTTTAGCTTGTTTGAGTTAAGGAGTGAGCAATCATGTGTGTCTATTCCGTCGTTATGGATGTGTATGCGTGGTTTTGTCACCTTTTTTGGAACACTGATATTGGTTACTTTAGGATTATGAGAGTATACTGGTAGTATATTAAATTCTAGAACTTGTTTTTGTGATGCATCCCGAGACCGCATAGTAAGTGTTAGGATTTGCTTGACAAGAGGCATTAGGATTAACCCATGTTTCAAACCTGTAATTGTTATGATGGTCACACCGATCATATAACTATCCCACACCCTTGCCATGCACTCACCTTTAGTACAGGATACCCCTAGTACAACCCTCCAAGCCTATCCTTTTTCACGGTTCTCATAATTTTCTAGTTAAGTCGGACTATTAATGAAGAACATTGTTCACCCTTAAACCAATTGTTACATCCAAATCGCCTTAGCCTACCTTGTATGTACTCGCTTTTAGTACATTATTGTTTTAACCCATGTTAATTATTAAGTACACGGTTGCTAAGTCATTATCCTTATAAATACTGTTTTGGGACAATTGGGATTCATGGTAGTATTTATTTCGCGGAAGAATGGGGAAGAAAAGTTAAGTCAACACCCTTATATGTTTGTTAGATGATCTCCATGTTGTTTTGATCCATCTTAAATCGGGTCATTAGTTAGATTGTAAATATCGATCATGTAAAAGCTCAAGTGTAGGGGTACGTGTTATAAACCCCAAGCTATGATGTATTATGTTATTCAAAAAAATAGAAAAGAAAAAGAAAGAGATTGATGTAGAGTTGTGTAGAGTTTGTATATCTTCGTCTGAGTCTTGGCTTAGCAACCAAACCAAAGTGTATTCGTGTAAATAATTAGCTAACCCTTCCACTCTAAATTCACCCAAAGCCACCCAAATGTATCTCATTCGTTTCTGTTTCCATTATATGTTATCTTATACCTATACCCCACAACCCTTTAAAAAAACCTCTTAGATAGTAATGAATAATGCTTGCGCCTAGCAGTGGAGGTTTGATCCTTTACCAAGCCTATGGTAATTTATATGCTATGACAGGTAATGAGTGTTAATTTTCCGTTTCCCCCTTATGTTATAATTTATTATGCACCCGAGTGAAAGAGAGAATCCCAAAAACTTATGTGAGGTGTTAGTATATACTTTCCGTGCTTTTAATTACAAGGTCTAGAAGGTTGTGTTGTAAAATACTTTTAAAGAGTGGGTAAAATGACCCTCATATTTCTATTGTCTAGGTAGATTAGCCCATTTTCTTAAGGACAAGCAAATCCCAAGTGTAAGGGTATTTGATGAGGTGTCATTTTATACACTTTTCCAGGGTCGTTTAACCCCCTAAGTCATGCATTTATGCCCGAAATAGGTACTTAATCATTGCTATTAAGGTATTTAGCATCTGGAAGGCATTTGGAGGAAATACACGTGACTTGGGCTCATTTGGAAAAGAAACGGACAAGACTACGAACCTACACCAACATCTCTCAAGAATTTCTACTCAAAAGCTGGAGACGGCGTCACAGATTACACGTGACGCCATCATAACCCATCTCAAGACGGCCTCACAAGATCTCCAGACGGCGTCAGATTGTACGACCCAACCCATTATCTAGAATACTCTATTCATGACGGCGTCACGATTAACACGCGACGCCGTCGCAGCGATTTTCCTATAAATACAAATCCGTTTTTAGGATTTTAAGTGTAACTTTAGAGTAAAAGAAAGGGACGAACCCTAGTTCGTTTAGCAGCTGTTAGGGATGATTTTAGGGCCCCAAAACCCTATTATACTTCCTTAAAAAAACCATTTTTAGGGTTTAAGAGTGTGTAAACTTTAGAGTTAAAAGAAGGGAAAAACGAACCCTATGGTCAATTGGATAGCTATTTAGGATGATTTAAGGGCGTCAAAAAACCCATTGTACTTCCTTCAATTCATGTTTAATATCAAGTAAGACTATCTAATCATTCAATATGTCTTGTTGTGTGAGTTATTATTTTTCTTGCTTCCTTATAACAGCATTAGGCTAAACCCTTATTGTGTTCATTATATGATTGTATGAACCATAGAATGAGATCTTAGTGTGTTCTGCTTCTTGTGATGAAATATGCATGTTAGGTCTTAGAAAACCAGCTTTTGTCGGTATCTGAAGCTGTTGATATGTCTAAGGGAAAACATGATTGTTGTAGAAAAAGATCCCATTGGGTAATAGTCTCATACTAAACTCCTTGACCTTGCCCTATCTTAAGGTTGATCGACTTTTAATATATTCAATGCATTTAATATACACTTGGTACGGGTAAAATTCTTTCCAACACTACTTTACGTTTGTGTTTTTGCCTCAACGGAATATTAAATAGACGTCGGTTTCGTGAAAAACGTTCCATAACTTAGGAAATAGTTATATAGATCATCACAAGAGTGACAAAGCAACAACACTGGGAGAAGAGATCTAGGTGGAAGTAATAACATATTAAATGAATACCAATCCATTTATTATATTGCTATCAACCAGTAGTAGCTAGTTTTAGTATTTAGTTTAATAGCTAAAACCAACCAACCTCTCAGATATATGATTTTACCAGCTTACATAAAATATAAAAACACAAAACTAAACTCTCTCGAAAACCCTTAGAATTCTGTTAGACCCTGATCAAGCCTTCTCAACCTATTCCCCTAGAGAACGATAACAACCCCCGAGTCTTGCCTATACTACTACTACAACGGTTAGGTACTCTGCCTAGGGAGTTGTAAAACTTCTTGTAAAAAAGTCCCTTACGACAACCGCATCAAGTACTATTCTTACATTATTCAGCAAAGAAATGACCAAGGTACTACTTTAATAAGAGGAGGCCGTCTATTTCAATAGTACTTGGTCGATGCATACTCGGCTGTTGAAGAACAACGCCTAAAGTGGGCACGGAATAATCAAGACACGTTGCGGGTAGATTTGTATCACAACGTGTGTGATGCTGTTACAAGAGGGGACACAAACGTGGCGGGACTTGGAAAAAGAATAGTTTTACCCGATACTTTTATTGGCGGACCAAGATACATGATGCAAAACTATCAGGATGCAATGGCCCTATGTTGCACATATGGTAACCCAGACCTTTTCATCACATTCACATCTAACCCAAAGTGGCTCAAGATCTACCCCCAATAGAGGTCAATAAGCTCCATGTTATGTTGATCCACCTCAATTCGGGTCATTAGTTAGATTGTAATTATCGAGTAAAAGTTCAAGTGTATGGGTAAACCCTAATGATGTATTATATGTTTAAGCAAGGGCAGGGCAAAAGTGTACGAAAAAGAAAAAAAATATATAAAAAAGTGAAAAGAAAAAAATGTACGGGCTGTCATTTACTTATGTTTATCATAGAGTCAAGAAAAAAAGAGAGATTGGTGTAGAGTTTGGTATCTTGTCTGTGTCTTTGGCTTAGCAACCAAACTAGCGTGTATTCGTATAAATAATTAGCTAACCCTTTCACCCAAAAGTCACTCCCCAAATGTATCATATCCGTTTCCGTTTCCATATATGTTATCTTACACCTACACCCTACAACCTTTAAAAGACCTCTTTGATGGTAATGACTAATTCTTGCGCCCAGCGGTGGAGGTTTGATCCTTTACTAAGTCTATGGTAATTTATATGTTATGACAGGTAATTAGTGTTAATTTTTTGTTTCCCCGTAGTTGCTATAATATATTATACACCCGAGAGAAATAGAGAATCCAAACACACTTATGTGAGGTGCTAGTATACACTTTTCGTGCTTTTAATTACGAGGTCTAGAAGGTTGTGTCGTAAACTGCTTTTAAAGAGTAGGTTAAATACCCTCAATATTGCTATTGTCTATGTAGAAAAGCCCATTTGCTTGAGGACAAGCAAATCCCAAGTGTAGGGGTATTTGATGAGGTGTCATTTTATACACTATTTAAGGGTCATTTAACCCCCTAAATCATGCAAATATGCCCAGATTATTGCTTAATTGTTTGGTTTCAGGTTTTTAGCACTTTGGATGGCTTTTAGAGGAATACACGTGATATGTGTCGTGCTTTTTATACTCATCTGATAGCGAATTCGAAGAACCCCCCCCCCCCCTCCCCCCCCTAGGAGATTATAGAGTGCCTACCGCGCAATCAGATATACTTCCAAGTATGTCATGAATAACCACGCCCATCACCCAGCAGCAATACTGAGATGGTGTCGCACAGTATAATGGACGAGTGTTGTGAGCTAGGAAGCAGTCCACGACTAACTATTACTAAGGTGGCATGCACGGTAGTGAAACGCAGAATCTTGTCATCGCGCACCTTAATGAGTAGAAACTATTGGATCGGGCTTAAAGGCGCAGTTCTTTATTTTGCTTTCTTACGCTGGCTCGGCGACCCAGAGAGTTGTGACCTTAACTGAGCGGTAGAAAAGAGACGTGAAGACAATCTCGATTTGATTCAGCACAGAATGTGAGTGATCAAGTATAGAGCAAACTAGAGGTTTCACTCTCCGCGGCTTTTGTGTGCTGAGAGAGTGATCTAGAAACTGGAGGATGCGTACCGGGGCACATTGCTTACTGTGTCAGACGTACGATGTGCGTGTCACATACGACATGTAGCTGTGACGCGCGATAAGAAGATATGAGTCTAATGTTTATGTGTCATTTGTGAGTAAATCTCGCGGGTGTGCTGTAAAATGCTATTCTGGTGTGGCGATATAAGTGGTCGTGAGTGTACTTTAGTAAGTCGTGTCAATGTGAGGGAAGAACAGAACCATTAAAGTTTTATTCTAGCATCTTTTAGGCCATTTTTCAGGGCCTCGAACCCTATTGGAACTCACTTAATCTATGTTTTTAATCAAGTAAAGGTTTTGTTTATCTTTATTCATTCAATATGGTCCTATGGTTTGTTTGATTGATTTGATATTCTTGTTTCTTTTTAACATGCTATGCTAAACCCTTAGTTGTATTTACTTATAATTGTATGATGAGAGATCTTTAGATTGCTAGATACCTTTTAATGTTGCCCTTCTTGGTGAGGGATGTGCGTGTGTTAGGCTTTAGAAATTAGCCCATAAGATATTAAATTGGCATTAGTCGTCTAGGGAAACGGCGTTAGTTAGGTGTAAGAAAGGATACCATCTTAAGTAAACAGTCTTCATACTACATTTACCCCCAATTTGGTTGATCCCTTTAAGTATTTCATTTGCATTTAAATATAATCTTAGGGGCCTTGTATTAGTCTTCTTAACACCTTACGTGTGCAGGTGTGCCTTAATGAAATATTAAATAGACGGCGGGTTCGTGTAATTCGTTCATGACTTAGGAAATACTTACACAGATCATCACAAGTGTGACAAAGCAACAGGATTAGAAGAAACAATCTAAGGAGTAGTACATGATTAAGTAAATACATCTTTTTATCATAAAGTTATGACCAGTAGTTTAGATTATATCTAGTTTTAATTAGTTAAACAAACCAACCTCTTAAACCATGATTTTACTTGCTTTCTATAAAATAAAAATACAAAAAGAATCTTCTCTCAACCCCGTAGACCTCTGTTAGATCGTGATCGAGCCTTCCTAACCTATTCCCTTAGAAAACGATAACAACCCCCGAGTCTTGCCTATACTACACTGCAACGATTAGGTACACTGCCTAGGGAGTGATAAAACTTCTTGTTGAAGTCTTTACAAGACCCAAACATCAAAAAGAATCGAGGAAAAGTTGAAAACGGATAACTACATTGCTATTTTATGCAAAAACCCTCGAATATGATGTGAAAATTATGCCATAGAGGCTGCTCAAAATGAAACATAGGAAAGGGGTTTGGAATTGCTTATCAAAATTGCTGACCTGTTTACTTGGTAAACAAATTAGTTATTCAGGTTTGGAATGGTTATGAATGATTTTGAGGTGTTCGGTTATGGGTCTACATCGCAGGGGAAATGTAAACAAAGGCTCAGATTAAGTTGTGTTTGTTTGGTCACCAGCTAGGGTAGTAGCCTGGCAGTGAAATTGTGTGGATTGCGCAATTAGAGGAAACATTCACTTCTAGGAGAGTTTTTGGTGGACGTTGAGAAAACGAGTTTAAAGATCTTCAATCGCGCTTACGTAAGTATACCTAAACCTATTATGCAAATGTAAACACCTTATAAGTATACTAATTATATTTCTCCAAAATTAGGTTTTCTTACAGTTTAAGTGGGGTTTTATTTTTAGATTAATATTGAGAAAGGGTGTAGGTGTACATAAAGGGCGAGTGAGGGTTAACCATCAGTAAAGACATCATGGTGCCCATGGATGTACCAAGACGAGGTAGTAATCCACTATTTGATTTGTTTTTTCAATAATTCTATGGTAAGACACAAATAAGAAATATTTTAACTTATCTTATATTTGTTGTACCAGATTATGCACACACACTTAGCGATGATGCTTGCTTTCCGCTTAACTGGCTGATACTAAGGTTGCTGTAACACGGCTGCTACGTGTGTGGGTTTAATCGGAGGTGCAACTCAAGGTTAATAAGGCAGTTTTGTGTACTTTTAGCATCTCAGTTCATACCAATGTTGATTACGATCAAGATCAATATCTAAACAAAATCAAAAGCAGATTGGCTTCCAAAGTTACAGATTTACAAATGATATACGCTATTTATAATTACTTCACAGACAAAGTCCTACATGTTTTAATGAATCAAATGTAGTCTGATAAAATAAGAATTTGTGAACAGAAAAGAGACATGTCTAGAATTCATATGTCGCTTAACATATTGATTGACCATAAATTTGTTAATCGCGGAGTTCCACAACAAGAAACTTCAGATGACGGTAAAATGTTCTTATGTATAATGTTTTACATTTATCAGTGTATTTTGCTTATACTTCATTTTACAACACTTTTGTCCACTACTGTACGTTGCTTATGTTTCTTGCTTTTGATTTACGCAGCTGTTACCCAAAACTTGGTTAATCAAGTTCATGTACCATTGGTCAGGCGATCAGACCTTTGGCGCGATTTTAAAAATCATGTCGCAACAAAGGTTTCATGTATAAATGCTGTAAATAACAGCTTGGTCAACCAACAGCGCTACCAAATAGCTGAGAAATTGCATTGCGCATTGAGGAGACTTCATATTGGTAATGAAGAGAACTTAAAGAAACTGACTTTTTATTCCTAGGGATGAATTGGTAAAAGGGAAGTAGGAGCAACGCCGGATGGTTTGAAATTTTCCCATCGAAAACTTTTAGTAATTTATATTATTGGTCTTTGCAAAGCATATTAACTTATATCTTTTGTGTGTGCAGATGACGAGTACTTTATAAGAAAACCATGTGGGTGATATTTGTTGCTTAATGGTAAGCTCATAAGCTTTTTCGGTCAATGTTCATTTTCCCCTTAGTTGGCGGTTCAGTGCCTATAGAAACCGCAAAGTAAAACTTATTACCGCGACGCACTAAAATTTATTATTGCATCTGCAAGTTTTATAGTGTTTAGATTAGCTTCTTTTTATCTTTTTGTTGGGCTTATAAATAGCTTATCACCTTGAGCTTGCGACTTATGTCCATTTTCTGTCATGTAGTTGCACACTCAAAATAAAGTAGCTCTAGCATATACTTTAGGCCAGTTCAGACTTCAAGTAATATATTCTTTTATCTAAAGCAACAATTTTTTGCCACATCATCAAGATCTTAGAACTATAGTTTGTAGAACATGGTTTTATAAACTACATATTGTTAATTCACCATAAAACACAAATTAGGACCTCGTGCAGAAAAAAATGGTTGTTTTTGACCCATTTGGCCAGTTTCTCTTTTGTAGGTAACACAAGATTTGGAATCATCACTGCAGTTGGTATATGTGAACGGTGTGAAGTTCAATGATTTCACATATGTGGTTGTATTAGCAGGTTCTTAAGGTGTGCTTTTCTGGGACCTATGATCTGACGGTACTTAACCCGTTCATGTTTCTTTTTCTTTCTCCTGTAGTAACATAGAGATAATCAAAAATTTATCTGGGCATGTGCTGGAAGTTATAATTGATTTGCAGACATAGAGATAATCAGAAATCTATATTTTGACATTGACTATAATTCTGAAACCAACTCAATTTCTAAATGGCAGCAACTTAATCAGTGTCGTCATTCACTTTTCTAATAAAAATCTTAGCTTTTTACTACTTTGAGGGTGTTTGGGATTGCTTATTCTCTTTGCTTATTTTTTCCTTATGAATAAGTACTTATAAGCTGCTTAGAAAAAGGCATTTTAGAAATAAACTTTTATGATGCTGATAATTTTTTTGCAAATTGGATATTTGTTTTGCAGTTTCCGATGCTCCTGTCGTTGTGCATGATTCTTTAAGACTCGCATGCGAAGGACTTGAAGCATTGGAGGTTAGTTGCTTTCTGTTATAGTAGGACAAATCTTATTAAGTTATGGTCATGAGTTGTCTGTGGTATGCGTAATTCGACCTGTCTATATAACATGTCCGCTCCCTGCAAAATATATGTACCGCCTAATTTCACAAATGGTTAAATATAATTTTTACTTTTAATCACATGTTTAAAAGCACACTTAACAAGGACAACGTAAACGCAAATTTATAGACACATATAAAGTTACTAACTGCTTGCTCTTGCACCCGTATTATCCGATGAAACATGAAGACTAGCATAAGCTGGACGTAGAAAATGAACTAAAATCTGTAAAATGTTTCGACAAAATTCATATTATATATAAGCCACATGGATTATTTCCGGCCTCCAGAGCATGCTAGCATCCATACTAATTAAGAAGCAAGATTAAAAATTAATAACTAATTTAATTATTCATCAAGTCAATAATTGAATGCGTATTCCAAACTTCTGAAGCAATCATACTAAACACTTCTATGAAATTTTTCCTAAAATTCTTGCCTTACTTATGTTACCTTTTCTAGATGTATAGGCATACTTTGCTAATTAAAACATCTGTATAGCCACTAACAGAAGTGTTTTAGTTCTATCAAGGCAAGACTATGCTCTCATTCAACCACCTAGAAAGTATCTACCTTTGTTTAAATATCGGGTTCAGCCCGCTTAAATGGTGTTGCGGTTGTCGTAAGGGACTTCTACAAGAAGTTTTACAACTCCTTAGGCAGTGTACCTAACCGTTGTAGTGTAGTATAGGCAAGACTCGGGGGTTGTTATCGTTCTCTATGGGAAAAGGTTGGGAAGGCTTGATCACGGTCTAACAGAATTTTAAGGGTTAAGAGAAGATTCTTTTTGTGTATTTATATTTTATGAAAGCAGCAAATCATATGTTTGAGAGATTGGTTGGTTTTAGCTATTAAACTAAATATAAAATACGTTATTTGTAATAACAATATAATAAAAGATTGTGTTTATTTGATCATGTATTACTCCCTAGATTGCTTCTCCTAGTGTTGTTGCTTTGTCACACTTGTGATGATCTATGTAATTATTTCCTAAGTCATGAACGAATTACACGAACCCGCCGACTATTTAATATTCCGTTAAGGCAACGCACAAGTAATGTAGTATGAAGACTATTACAAGGCCCCTAAGAGTATATTAAATGCATTTGAAATATATTAAAAGTGGGTCAACCATATAAGGGGCAAGGTAGTATAAAGACTGTTACCTGATGGCATCCTTTCTACACAATAATGTTTTCCTAGACATATCAACAGCGATACAGACAAAAGCTGGTTTTCTACAACCTAACATGCATATTCATCACAAGAAGCAACACCACTAAGATCTACATCCTAGGTTTCATACAATCATAAATAAACACAATAGAAGGTTTAGCCAAGCATGTTAAATATAAAGTAAGAACATATAAGAATCACACAACAAGACATCTAGAATGATTAAGATATTCTTACTTGATTAAAACATGAATTGAAGGAAGTACAATAGGGTTTTGAGGCCCTAAAATAGTCCATAACAGCTGCTAAATGAACTAAGGTTCGTCCTTTTCTTTTACTCTAAAGTTACACACTTAAAACCCTAAAAACGAATTTGTATTTATAGGAAAATCACTGCGACGGCGTCGTGTGTTAATCGTGACGCCGTCATGAATAGAATATTCTAGATAATGGGCTAGGTAATAGAATCTGACGCCGTCTGGAGATCTTGTGACGCCGTCTGGAGATGGGTTGTGACGGCGTCACGTGTAATCTGTGACGCCGTCTCCAACTTCTGAGTAGAAATTCTTGAGAGATGTTGGTGTAGGTTCGTAGTCTTGTCCGTTTCTTCTCCAAATGAGCCCAAGTCATGTGTATTTCCTCCAAATGCCTTCCAAATGTTGAATACCTGAAAAAGGAACGATTAAGTACCTATTTTGGGCATAAATGCATGATTTAGGGGGTTAAACGACCCTAAAAAGTGTATAAAATAACACCTCATCATTGTTCTTTTTATCTTGATAGTTTGTGTAGGCCATCATGTGAACAATTTTACCAACCTTTATGGTTGGTTTTGGATAATGTCCTTTAAGGACTATAAACATTAGGGATGTAGTCCCAAATTTACTATCACATTGTTGATTTTTTCCTATTTTCCATAAGTTTATAGTTGGAAAACTTTAGGGTACCTTAGTTTGACCCCATTATTGTTTCAAGTAGTATTTGCGCTTTATCAACCGAAGGCTCAAGTGGGGCCTTATTGTGTTGGCAAGCAATCCATTGCTTGAACGAAGGGTTGCGACCCGCTCTGTCTTACCCCCAGGGCTTCGCATGAAACATTAGAGGAAGTTAATTTGAATCTTTGGATGTCTGTTGTTTGTAGGGCTCATGTGTGGCCTTATGACATCCTTTCAAATGTTGAACTTGTAAATACTTGTCAATAAGTAACAGTAAGACTCATGTGTGGCCTTACAATATCTTTTGTTGTGAGTAATGCCACAAAGATCTGGAATAAATCCATTTCATTTATAGTGTAGAAAGATTTACATCATCACTTGAATGAACACTTAGTTTGCTACATTTTTTTGAGAAACTTTCTTAAAGATAGTCAAAATAGTGACTTTGAAAGGAAAACTGTAGAGGGTAAATTTTACATGTAAAACTTATGAAGGATTGTTCCTTTTGCTATTTGAGTCAATGGGTAGTCAGATGCATCTGTTATCTCGTAGAGTTCTCCTTCATATACTCTTCTTACCATATGAGGTCCTTGCCACACTTGTGGGCTATCTGTATTGTTTAGTGAGAGTAGGATGAAATCTCCTAATTTGTAAGTAGAGTGACTACTCCTTGTACTATGATATTTGCAAAGTTTGTTATGACAGTTGGCCTCTTTGATGGAAGCAACTTCTCTATCTTCGCCTCCTTTTCTTTTAGCATATTCCTTTGTTGTGCGTCCTTCTTCTTGTGTGATAAGGCTTTCAGCTAAAGGAATTATAGCCTCTGAACTGTAGGTTAAGCTAAACGGTGTTTCATTTTGGCTATTTCTTGGGAGGGTTCTGTGTATCCATAACACCTGGCCACATCTCGATATGGTTCATTATCTCTGTATGTTCTGTGATGGGGGAGAAGGATTGCACAATTTTCAAACCTTTCCAGAAAGTCTGCGAATATGCCTTCTTTGTAATGCTTGTCTTCCTTTGAGCTGATCATTCGTGGCACTCTAAACATGCATATTATATGCTCCCATACGAACTTTTATGATTGCTTTCCATTCATCGAAGTTAGAGGCTTTGCTTCTGCCCGTTTCATAGAATGCTCCACCGCTATGGCTAGGTATTTCATGCTTCCGAGAGCCGTTGGTAGTGAGACCAGGATATTAACACCCCAATGGCTGAATGGCCATGTGCTTCCCATGGCTATTGCCTCCTTTCTTGGGGCTTTCTTGGTCGTAAGCTGCTCTTGACATTGTGTACAGTTTTGGATTATCTTCGCAGCATCTCTG
>BQNB010039314.1:0-46975 GCA_026074375.1 Tanacetum coccineum | reverse complement strand
TCTCGGTCTTCCTGAAGATATTTACGCTGCAGTAGATAGCTGTGAAACTGCTCAGGAAATTTGGTTACGCATTCAACAAATGATGAAAGGTTCTGATATTGGGGCTCAGGAGAAAAAAGCTAAGTTGTTTAATGAATGGGAAAGGTTTACTTCTACCAATGAGGAATCAATTGAGTCTTACTATCATCGTTTCTCAAAGTTAATGAATGATTTCAAAAGAAACAAGCATTTTCTAGAAAAGATCGCCAGCAATCTCAAGTTTATAAACAACTTACAACCAAAATGGAGTCGACATGTTACCATTGTTCATCAAACAAAGGACTTGCATACAACAGATTACACTCAATTGTATGATTTCTTAAAATACAATCAAAAGGAGGTAGATGATCTAAGAGCAGAATGACTTGCAAAAACACAAGATCCTTTGGCACTTATGGCAAATTCCAACAATCCTTTCAATTATCCAGTGTTTCACCCAGATCAACCATCATCAAGTACCTACATGCAACAACCACAACCCAACAACAACTATAACCTACAACCATCATTTAATCAGAACTACATGCAACAACCTATGCCAAATCCCAAAGACATTATAGATCTCAAAACTGCACTGAACATGGCACTTGTTCTAATGGCTAATGCATTCAAACTAAACTACTCAACACCAACCAACAACAACCAAAATTTCATCAAAACTGGCAGATTGCACAACTGGGTATGAACATAAGTCAAGACAAACAGATGCAGATGGTTGGAGGTAATGGTGGGAATCAGTTTAGACAGTATGCTGGGAAGAATGTTGGGAATCAGAATGGGTATAATGCAATCCAGAACATCGGGAATCAAGTTGCTCATAATGCAGTTTAGAATCTGGGTGTTCAGAATGGGCTTATTGTTGTTTCGTGGATTATTAATCCGAATCCAAATAGGAATGGTAATGTTGTAGCAGCACGGGCTGAGGGTAATTCAAATGGGAATAATGGTAATCAGATAAGGTGTTACAACTGCAGAGTATTGGGTCATCTTGCTAGGAACTACACAGTCAGGCCAAGGAGAAGGGATGTTGCTTATCTTCAGACTCAGTTGCTGATTGCTCAAAAAGAAGAAGCAGGAATCCAACTCCAAGCTGAAGAGTTTGATTTAATAGCTTCCACAGCGGATCTTGATGAGATTGAGGAAGTCAATGCAAACTGCATCTTGATGCCTAATTTGCAGCAAGCATCGACATCGGGTACTCAGACTGACAACGCTTCCGTTTATGAATGAGACGGATCAACTAAGGTACACGATTATGACAATTGCTATAATAATGAGATATTTAACATGTTTACTCAAGAGGAGCATTATACTGAGCTACTCGAGCCCATTCTTGAACCACACCAAGTACAACAAAATGATAGTAATGTTAGTTTTGGGGTTTCTGGTGTAGAACAAGAAGGGGGAACAGTAAACAACATCCTGCAACTGTTGAGGAAACACGTGCTTATTTTGAATCATTATATAATAATTTGGCAATTGAAGTTAAGAAAGTCAACACGGTCAATCACAAGTTGAGAGAAACTAATGCTGATTTGACCACTGAGCTTGCTAGGTATAAAAATCAAGAAAGTGTTTTGAAATTAGTCAAGAAAAATATGACAAACTTGAAGGTGTTATCAAAAGTCTGTTTATCAAGAGAAATGTCTTACTAAAAAGATAAATGCACTTCACTTAAATTTCGGTAAACAAATAACTACTTTGAATGAGGAAATCGCAAATTTAAATAACCAGCTTTCAAAAGAAAAGTCAACTGTTTCTTCTCTTCAAGAAGAAAAGAAAAAGTTGAAGTCTGATTTCAAAATTTGCGAAGACTAGTTTCTTGATAAACAAATTCAACTTGAGAATAAATAAAGGAATTAGATAATATTTTGGTAAAAACGGGCCAGTCGATTAAAATGATGCACATGCTTTCACCTAAGCCAGACTCGTTTTACCACACCGAACAGAAAATGGCTTTGGGTTATCAAAATCTTTTTTATCTCAAGCAAGCTCAGCAGAAACAACAAAGTTTGTATAATGGAAAAGTTATATTAGAAAAACATGATCCTCCTACTGTGTATGATTCGGAGGAGACACTGGAACTTGCTCAAGAGAGTCGCTTAAAAATGAAACAATTGAACAAAGAAATAAAACCGACAAATTATGCAAAGATTAATCATCTTTTGGGGGTTTTTGTTTCTCAAACGGCCAAGTCACGTGAAGAGTTGTATTTTTCAAATAATTCAAAAACAGCCAATGTTTCTAAATCAATTTCAATACCAAATGAAGAGTTTTTGGATGATACTACACCAAGTGTTGCACGAAAATTTCTAAATGAGGTAAAAAGCACAATTGTGACTCTTCAACGTGTTGTCATAGAAAAAATGACTTTAGATATACACAATTGGTCATCTTCTATTCACCAAGAGATTCACAAAATTGTAAAAGATGAAATATTCCCTATCGCTAACCAAGTTGACGCTAGAGTGCAAAATTTTGAAATACGATTTTTGAAAGAAGCAGCCAAATTTTTTTGAGACTTCAAATCTCTTACAAAAGAAGCTGATGAATCTCTTGCTAAGCACAAGGCATTGGAATAGGAAATTGAGCGTCTTTTTAGAGCAGTTGTCAGTTAGAATATTATGTCTATTGATGTGTCGTTGTGTGGGTGTTATTTATGTATCAAGTTTTACTATTTATTGTATGCTGACTATACCTAAAAACAACACTTTAACGGGTACTGTACCAGGTCAAATGAAGTTTCGTGGTAAGTAGGGTGTCGATCACTAAGAGCGAGAGCATTAATTCCTAATTCTATCAGTATTTTAGTTATCTAAGTTAAGCCTAAAACTAATGTAAAAGGGGGGTTTCAGCCTGAGAGACTGGCACGGTTTTGTGTATCTAACCTAAGGTTTTGATAACAAGTAAAGCAATAAACAAACACAAGAAGATAAACAAACGATAGAGAAACGGTCAAGAACTAATGTAAGGAAAATGTATCAACTATGAATAATCTGATAAAATGCAGGTTTGTTTATTTAGTGCAATGATTGTCTTATCTCAAAGGGCATATCATTCCTAGACTTAGGCGATACTTCATCCTAAGACCTAGACACGCTAATTCTGTCATAATTAGACGCATCCGCATAAAGCATCCTTATGTTGATTATAATCTATCTTAGGATCTAAGTAATGGTGCTCTTACTAAACCCTAGCTCATCGAGACTTTACCCACTTACTGCTTAACGGCTCTTTATATACTAGTAGTCTACTCACTGTCCAGTCCTACCAATGCATTAAGAACGTATTCTTTGATACCAAAAGGGGGTTTCACCTTATAGTATCAACAAAGAACACTAACCAAAAGGCTAGGATAGGTCAATAATCTATGATCCTATAATTTCTAGTATATAAATTACAATATGCAATAAGAGAGAGATTCCTGGACTCTTAGCCTACGCCCAAACAACACCGAAGTTGCAGCGCATTAAATATGTAGGACTAGACCCAGTTGAATGATAGGTCGCATACTTAAGCACGTAAACAAATATAAATTGATAAACATAAACAACAATCAATGATAAATTAAGCAATCGAGATAAACAAACCAAACATTAGATCTTCATAAACATGGCTGATACCTAAAGGTATCAGCCGATAGTCATTGTAAAAATACACACGGTTTGATATATGAACGATTAAAATAAAGAAACCTCAATCGAACGCGTATTCGGTTGCGCGAAGATTACAAGAGTTTTCCTATGATCTTGAGGCTCTTTTCTGACCTTCTATGCTCTTCTGATCGTCTCTCGGTCGACTTGGTGGTTTAGGGATTCACTTGCATGATTAAAATTGAGTTTAGGGTCGTCTGTATATATAGGGTCTGGTAGTCGGTTCGATACGGCGTATTGGGAAGCTCAATACGGCGTATTGGATGACTTGGCGTGGGCTCCAAGAATAAAATATTCTAGAATTTTCTTGAGCTGATATGGATACGGCGTATCGAACATCCTAGATACGGTGTATCGGACCTATTGGGTACGGCGTATTGGGCTACTCTGGTACGGCGTATTGGCTCATTGGGTACGGTGTTTTGTACATCTTGGGTATGGCGTATCGAGCTCTGGACAGAGTATTGGCTGAAGTGTGGCTTTTTCTTGATAATTTTGACCAAAAGTATAATATACGACGTATATACTGATGGGATACGGTGTATTCTCAAAGTGCAGGCAATGGTCTTTGATTCGTCAAAGTCGTGGATACCTCCGAATAATCAGAATCATTACGATGTATTAGCTTCCAGATCAGTATACCTTTCTCGAACTCTTCGTTTATGTTCCAAAATACGTGTCTTTTAGCATAAATTCACCAAGTACTCCATAATTACTGCAATTCTCAAATACAAACGAATAAGTAACAATTCTTTGCAATAATTATACAAAATGGGTAATATACATGGGATAAATAATGCTATAAAATAGACGTTATTTGATGTCATCAGTTAGCAAAATGGTTTGGCCTTGATTTGAGGAAGAAGCTCTAACCTTAGCAATCCCCACACTCGCAAGACTAAAATCCATCGCAAAAATATCAAGTCCACGGGCCTCAAAGATGGTCAGACACAGAACTCTTGAAACGCGTCCTACAACTTTGAAATGAATGTGAAGTGTATTCGTGTGCTTTAATTTGAATTTTTCAGGCAGATTATCTGTATTTTTTCTTTTCTTTTTACCCGCTATATTTTTCAAGAATAACATCAGACGTGCAGGGAACGACTTGAGGTTGTGGGAAATGCATCGTCTCCCCAAATCTCCATTCTGATGTGTTCCAAGTGCAGCCTCACTTTGGTGCACGAATTGTAAGACCACGTCTCTCCAATGATTTTGCAGACGCTGTTTTATGGCAAACTTTCGTTAGTTGCACACAGTCCCTCCACAAATCCGTCCACATGTTCCATCTTCCTTCACACTCAAGGTAATTTTTCTTCTTTATACCTTCTCTTTCCATAGTTATATATTTATTGTTGTTCATTCTTTATATCTTCTTTTCTATGAGTATTTCGCTTACGAAAGTTATTGATTGTAAGAAAACCTAGATTGTAGCAAAAGCCCAGGTCTTCTTTCAGTTAAAAAGTACTATTACTTAAATTAGGAAATTGGGTTAGCAAAATAATTGTTAAGGTGTCAACTGTCAACTAAGTTTACAAAACCTTGATTCATACTTTTTCTGTTTGTTATATCATGAAAGATAGTTGTAAGTATAGTTTTGGTATAAAGATTGATGTTACGAATTATACCTTGCAGGAGATATTTGGCGCTCATTATATCTCTGTTAAGGTGCGAAGGTTGTAACTGATAGGTTTACAGGACGCACAAAAGGTTATGTTTTGCGAAATTTGGTGATGGGAGTGAACAAATACGTGCCAGGACCTAAATGAATGGAAAATTCAGGGACAACATCACGTGTGCCCGTATCATCTTCAAGTTGAGGGAAATGAAAGGGTCATTTTAAGCTTGATTGTTTTGCGAAATTTAGTGATCGGGGTGAACAAATACGTGCTAGGACCGAAATAAATGGAAAATTCAGGGACAACATCACATGTGCCCGGATCATCTTCAAGTTGGGGGAAATGAAAGGCTCAAATCATCCTCAGTTCTGCTGGATCGAACTGGAATGTGAGGCCATGGGTTTCTGAATGCTTACAGATTTTAGGAAGCTCAGCTTTAAAACCCATAATGGTGCATTTTCCACCATAACTCCATGTGAAAAAAAATTGTGCTCTTGCTTACTTATATATAATGTAATTTACTCTTTACTAACTTTGACTCTATTGATTAAGTGATTTTATTTTAGCAAGTTTGAGTCAAGATAAATAAAACACAAAAGCTAAAACATAACAACGACAGCCAAAACGTCAAACAATTGCATCATGGCTAACCCGAAACGACGTTCGGCTAACCATCCCGTCCCCCCATGCCGCGAGCGAGTGGGTAAACCTACTTTTTAAATAAAATAACAAAGAATAAACCATTATTGATGACATATTTTGATAAACCTGATAAAAGGATTATAAGAAAAAATAGATAACTAACTTTTAAAAGAATCAAACAAACAAAAAAGAAAAAGAAATCAAACTAAGAAATTAAAATGTTTAGATGCATAACAAAAAAGTAATTTAATTATTTGAAATTTAATACATGTCACTAGCTAGAATTTAATGATAAGAGATTAATTAATGATGGATAATTAATGAGGCATGTTAAACTTTAATTTTTTAGATTGCATGCACAATTTCAAATGCAAGTAAAAGATTAAACAATGTTTTTTTAATAGTTTTGGTGTCCATTTAGTAAGGCCCATATTTTGTGTGTGTCTATATCTTGATTAATACATAATATGTGAATAAAATATTTGAGATGGTTAAGCTGAAAATAAAATAATCCACGGGAACCGAATATTTTGTATATAATATAATCAATTTGATCTCAAATAACCACTCATACATTACGTTATTTCATTTTCATACATTACGTAATTTTTTTGTTTTCCGTATTTTACATCTTTTTTTCGGTGATCATCACGGGAACCGAAACAGAACCAAACAAACCAAAAAAAAGAAGGAAACAAATTTTGTCAAAAACCGTAATCGAGCGAATTTGTCCTAAGTCAGCCCTAACAACATGGTTTTTTGCATGCAAATTAAAAGAAATGTTTAGTGATATTTTGATGTTTCGGTAAACGTTTATTGATATTTTTAAGGATTTGGAGATAAGCTACTTAACGATTCCAAGATAGACCATTAGTACGCGATAGAATGTATTATTTTTAAAAGGGTTTTCCAAATTATAATATTACGAATGGTTCTTTTAACTTCCATCCGACCAACGAAGTCCGTTGTGTCCACTTTTTTTTGGTGTATACATGAGTTTCCGACTCGACATTGCGAGCCGACTAATCCGAAGGCGATTACTCTTTTGGATAGTTGGGAGTCGGCGCATGTAAACCTCCGTGGCCAATGGGGGATTAATTTTCTTCCCAGGGTTCGAACCCAAGACCTCTAGGCACTTTTGTCCTAAGAGGCTAAACTCTTACCGCTGAGTCATCCTATTGGTTCCGTTGTGTCCATTTTATTTGCAAACTTTCAGCGACGTTGCAGTTCTACTTTTAAATATACTACTGTTAAACCTCTTTGTACAAGCCTGAATATAAAGTCTACTAAATTGATAAAAAATTTACGTTTTTGTTTTATGCACATATTAAACAATCTATCTATCTATCTATACAAAAAGAGTAGGCTAATCGTTCTATTCTTTTTGTGATGAGCTAACACATACAAGAAAAGAGAAACTATTTCTTCTAATGTCATGTTTTTTGTTCCTCTTAAACCTCCAATATCTCTTACCATCTCACACAATGTTACAAATGTACTTCTATCCATCCGAAGCTGGCTGACACACACGAGATTAACAAGCAAATATCTCCCCACCAAAACAAACATTTCATATACTATTAGAAGCAAAACAAAGATAATTTAATTTAATCAAGAGTTAAAACCTAGTTTTAAGTTTAACTGATTATTGACATATATGAAAGAATAATACTCAATCGACAAAAAAAAATTTAGGGCTTCAAGTGATTACCTGTTAATTGGTAGATTTACAATGATGAAAATGTTGAATCATAGAGAAATATTGGTGGGATTTTGATCAAGAAAAAAAGAACACTAGAAGATGATGTTTTATGAGAGAGAAAGAAAAATAGTCACTGTCAAAAAGATAGGTAGGATTGTGTTATAATCCAGGGTCACATGCCGGGGTTTGTAAAAAGTAATATATTTGGACAAAGGCAAATCGCATAAAAATAAAAAGGTATCCATCTTAGGCTCAATGTCAATTAAAGGTACTCATCTTTTTTTTCTCAATTTAAGGTATCGATCTTTGTTTTTGTTGCAACGTTAGGCAATTAACAGGTTTTTCGGTTACATTTCTAACGATCGTTATTTTATTATTGCATCGTTAGTCCTTTATATGATTTTGTTAAAAAATATATATTTTCTAGATCTGACCCGTCCAAAACGACCCTTTATATCACATTTTCACGACTCGGGTTCTAAAGAGATTTTATGCGAAACGACGTTTCGGACAACTTTTTAGTTTTAACCGAGACCTGAATCTCAACAGAAAATGACCAAAATGCCCTTACGGGATTCTGCTGGAACTTATATAATATGACTTTCGGTTTTGACCCGCTATCATGCGATTTTAAAACTTATACACGTTTTATACACACATTTTTTACACGTTTTTATACACATTTTTTACACGTTTTGATACATAGTTTTATACATGTTTTTATACACACATTTTTATGCACATTTTTATACACACGTTTTTATACACACATTTCTATACACGTTTTTCTACATGCTTTTATCCACGATTTTATACATACATTTTTATACACGTTTTTACAGACACATTTTTATGCACTTTTTTTTAAAACGTGGATAAAATTGTGTGTAAAAACGTGTATAAAAATATGTGTATAAAAATGTGTGTATAAAACGTGTCTATAAAAATGTGTGTATAAAACCGTGGATAAAATCATGTAGAAAAACGTGTATAAAAATATGTGTATAAAAATGTAATAAGCTGGCAGATTTGAAAACATCCGATTTGAGCACTGTCGAGTCCGTTATAGCCTTCCGGCGAAACATGAAAGTTGTTCGGAATGACATTTTACTTTGCCGCGAGGTTTGTTAGTTTTAAAATCGCATGATAGCGGGTCAAAACCGAAAGTCAAATTTCTGCGTTTTATTAAAAATATAATAAGTTCCAGCAGAATCCCGTAAGGGCATTTTGGTCATTTTCTGTTGAGATTCAGGTCTCGGTTAAAACTAAAAAGTTGTCCGAAACGTCGTTTCGCATAAAATCTCTTTAGAACCCGAGTCGTGAAAATGTGATATAGAGGGTCGTTTTGGACGGGTCAGATCTAGAAAATATAGATGTACGAGTCATGCCTGATTTCAAAAGTTTAATAAAAAAATATTATTTTATTTCAAATTTACTTCAAGACGAAAGTTATATTTTCTCGAAAAGCATCTCTTAAAATATTTAATATTTGTAAAACGTTGTGGTCGATTTGTGAATTGAAGAATGAAAAGATGCAATTTTATGAAATATTTAATGGTCAAGGAAAAAGTTATTGGACGTGGACATATTAAAGTAACGAGAAGTTGTAATTACTCTGTTAGCCCGAAATAAACAAAAATAAATAAAAAAATATATCATTTATCCAAATTATATAAAATTATATATATATATATATAATTATATATAATATATATATATAATATATATATATAAATAATATATATATATATATAGTATTAATATATAATATAAATATAAATCAAAATATATATATATCGAACGATTTCGAAAAAATGGATTTATTTACTTTCGACTCTTAAGTTTTGCTCATTTCTTTTCGTCGGATTTCCGCGGAGTATTTGGTCGATTGTATCGTTCAACGATTTGAGGTGTTTGAGCTATATTGTATTGATGTCGCACTTTGCCCAAGTGTTTTGAGTCATTTTTGCGTAATTATCACACAACCATAATATGAGATAAAATTTTGATAATGAGATAAGGTTTGGGTATGAGATGACGGTTTTGTAATGAGTTAACTGTTTTGTAATAAGTTAACAGTATGAGATAACGAGTTGGAATGATATGAAGCTGAAATGGGATTTTGGGATAAAAATGAGAATTTTGTGTGAGTAAAGACGAAAAACTTGTACAATAAGATAATTTTATACGAGTATTAATAAAGTGTCGTAATGTTAGGTCGTTGCCGGGTACTGCTGTGCGCTTGCGTTGAGATTATTTGTGCTTTGAGATTGAGATTTGTGTTGTTGCATTTGCTATTTGAGGTGAGTTCTCGTAGCCCCACTTTTTACTGTTTTTCCCTGTTAGGTGGAAAATGATACCGAAGTTTTAGTAATGTTTTTGAATTGAACTGTGCGAACTGTGGTTTTGTTTTTGGACAAGTTATGTGCTTATGACTGCTATGTGAATATGTGTTGTATGATTGTTTGGATCGGAGGGGTACGCCAATCCCAGTATTTGTGTGGTTATTGGAGTAGCTGGGTACGCCTACCCTGGTATGTGTGAGGTCCCAATTAAGGTGTAGAGCCCTAATCTAGTGCTCTAGCTGTAGGCCCGTTTAGGTGCGTAAGTGACATATGGTAATTGATTGAATGGTTTGATTGCGTATATATTCACTGTCATAATGCACTATTGTCTACTGTTTTGAGATATTGTCATAGCTTTTGGGTTTAAGGTCAAACCTATGACCACCAACATTTAGATGACGTTTTCGAGTATCATTTTCAGTGTGTACATTAAAGTACATAAAAGGTGTTGGAAGAACAAAATTGTAACCCAAGGGACTAGTCGAGATGGTTTTTGAATTATATAATGTTTGTCAATTCTCAACTGGTAAAATTTATGTAAACCAAGTTCGTTCCTTGTAAATTGTAAAGTGTAGAATCTTGTTCATCGTGTGCGATGAACGGTAATCGTCGCGATCCCGTGTTGTCCGCCATCTGACCTGGTGTGGACAAAGCAAAGAACTGAGAAATCGTTAGACCTGATTTGTTTCTTTTTATGGTAGAAAAATGAACCCACATCTATCGAGAAGTGATAACTCCGCTCGAAAGGGCATCAATAAAAGAACCATTATAAAGTGGAATAGATTCTATTTTATATATAAAATCATACTTGGAGCTCGTGGATTTACCTCCTGGATGTAAAACACTGGGCAATAAATTGAACTCAAGAAGAAGATGAAAGCCGAGGCAAAACCATTGACAAGACAAAGCAAGAATGGTAATCAAAGGATTTTAGACAACGCGACAGGTATAGATTATTTTAATACTATTCCCCTTTACGCAATAACCTCGATATAGAAATGGTACTTGTTATTGCCGCATTAGAAATTTAGATACTCCCAAATGGATGTGAAAATGGCATTTATAAACGGCGATTTAGAAGAAGAAATATATATGAACCAACCATAGGGTTTCATAGCTCCTGGACAAGAGAGCAAAGTTTGTAGGCTTGGTCATTATATGGCTTAAAACAAGCTCCCAAACAATGGCATCAAAAATTTGACCACACCATGTTAGAGAGTGGATTCAAAATTATGAATGCGACAAGTGTGTTTATGTAAAGTACACTAGTAGTGGGATATGTAATCTTTGTGTTTATATGTTGTGATCATACTTATCACTGGCACTAACGACATGATGATCAAAATCTACTATATGACAAGTTGAAATCACAGTTGACATGAAAGAATATGGGTTTTGGCTGATGTGATCCTTGGAATAAGATCATGCGAACTTCGAGAATAGACATGTGTTAGTTAAAGCACATTAATGTGGACAAAATTCTTAATACCCTTAAGCGGGGGATTCCGCCTAGGTCTAACTACAATTGACGACCATAATGCTATATCAAAAAAATAGAGGCTCGTTTGTTGCCCAATATAATATTCAAGAATTATTAGCATGTTAATGATATTTATTGACAAGATACCCGACCTAACTTAGCGGTATGCTGTATAGCAGGATAATAGGTATACAGGTAAAACCAAGTGAAGCACACTGGAGAAGCCAATGACTAAGTAACATCAATTATTTTATGATACAGTCGCAATTATGGACTATCATAAAGATAGATAACCAGACAGTATCAAAGGATACAGTGATGCAATTGCTATCTGATTATAAAGGGTTCTAGAACGATTAGTGTATATGTGTTTTACACTAGGAGAGGGGCCCGCTATATCTTGGAATTCTTCCAACAAACTGTTTATAGCAATCCATGATGAATCAGAAATTTAATCAAGTTAGATAAATGAAGGGAAATAGCAGAATGGTTATGTCCATTCGTAAGGACAAACCAAGGTGGGCCTAATCTGTGTAATGGCCATTGAGTATACATTAGTGATAGTCGCAATCGGCAATTGACAGAGCTAATAGCATAATGTATAATGGAAAGTTCAAACATATCCGTCGTCGACATAATTCGATACGATAACTACTCTCAACAGGAGTTATCTCAATTGACTATGTGTAGTACACAGGATAGCGTCCGGCGATCCGCTTACGAAATGCTTGAAACATTGAGTAATTAGTAAGTCATCTAAAGGAATGGGACTAAAGCCCTTAAAAGAATGAGTTTCTATGAAGGAAAATCAAACCAGTTGACTAGAGATCCCAAGATCTGGGTTCAATAAGATAACCTTATCATATAAATGTGGGGACGTCACGTCAACGTGGGAGTTACTTATATAGTGAACTTTCAAGTCCATTCCTATAACAATGTGACTTGTTAAGAGGTTAAACATATGGCTTTAATGATTCAGGATAAATCACAAAGCATAACGATTCAAGATGAAATCACAAAACATATGTTTTTAATGATTCAAGATGAAATCAACCTGTGTAAGAGAGAATGGTTCGCTTCGAAGAGAATTGTGGGGGAGCACAATACCTAAAAGCTCTTGCAGAACTAGCTAGTGTTTTCGTAGACCATAACGAACATGACTAGAGGACTTGATAATACCGGGAGAGTCTTGCGTGAGTGTGTATGTCGTCTACGTAAACAAGTTGAGTTCAAGGATATCGTGTCTATTCAGATCTAGGAGACTAAGTGCATCTCATAAGGGAATGTTCAAACGGTCAAACCTACCTGATAATGCAGGACTTAATCGCAGAAATTTCACCACAACTTTTGTGTGTTTTCGACCGAATAAATCTCACAATCCAAAACGTGGAGGATTGTGAACAAGTTTGTTGAAAATAAATTTTCACAAACTTTGGACATTATTTAATATATGTATATGTTATATATATCTATATTTGCTCGTCGTTTTGCGTTCTCCTCGAAGAGAGCTTTGCAATGAGCTAAAGTATGTCCAAAATAAAGTTAATATGAATGAGATATCGTGTCTCAAAGTGAGGCGCTTGAAACACGAAATCTAGCAAATGGAATATATCCCACATCGCCCAAATATTGAAATGAAAAGGTGTTTATATGGAAATCTTGGTATCTAGCATTAAATTCCTTTGGTAGGTTTTATTCCTACACCTACGTGCGCGCGCAGGGGGTGTAAAAAATAGGATTTCTGAGCCAAAATGAGTTCGAAGCTTCTGAACTCATGCGAGCCCGCACGACCTGCGGACACGAATGCAGCTCCGAAAGTTCGCCTATGTGCAAATGTTTTTGCTGCAGATTTAGTTTCCGTTTTTAATACTTTCCAGATTATATTAATGGAATTGATTTAAACTTTGAGAACAAGTTTTACAGAATCAATTTATATTAATGGAATATATCAAATTGTGTTAATTCTTTTAACAGATTTGCATATGAAAAAAACACAGCTCCATAGCAACCGAGTTCTAGCAATTCTTTCTATCATAAACAAGCAGTCTTTTTCGTGATCTTTCAGGCATATTTGTCAGGTCCGGCTGTACAACAGCTTTGTACGTTGTACCCTGGGAAACAGACGACAAATCTGTTTTAAGGGAATTTTCCCCCCCCCCCCCCCCCCGTGCTAAACAATGAGCTTCGTACCTCGACGTTTTACTGCTTTAATTATCGTTATATAGTGTTTGTCTTCTTCTTCTACTCCCATTTTGTCTGCTTTTATTTTATGTTAATTACTTTCCATTATTTATTATTGTAATTGTAATTCGATTAATTTTAATAAAAGTGTAACAGCTTCCCTACAGTTTGTTTGTTCAAAGAGAAAAAAAATACTTTGTTAGATGAAACCTTAAAGTAATAATCACAATTGGAGTTTTGAGCTTTAAAAATATGCTTTATCATAGTCATGTTGTTTTTGAGCTTCCCCTCAAATAATAAATCAAAATATAATTTGAATTATAAATTCAAAATCAAATCTCTTTTTGATAGTATTACATCAGACTAATCTTTATTAAAAAAATACGCATAGACTTATAGCTCCTTGTTTTTCTTTATAACTTAATTGTAAAGTAACGTTATATTATGATTGGCTGATAAACTTACAATCAAGTCCAAAAACCCTTTAAATGAGTCTAGTTTTGAAGAGCCATCTCACATAAACTTCACAAAAATATTTCCATAAACTTGAGGTGATTATATATCATTGGGTAATTAACACTAATCATATACATTCATATCATTTTGTGAAAAAAAAATTGTAAAAACGTTTATGATATAATTTTTCCCAATTTAAACTCTATATTAACGAATTCTTAATTATAAAATTCTCAATTTCCATTATTGTTAGTAAACTTGTAAATTTAACAAACAAAATATGTTTTATAATTTTATAAAGAAAACTTTAATAATACGTATTAATAAACAGCTGCTTGTTTCGCTCATATGCAAATTGGTCAATTTAATAATATTAATAAAGAGCTACTTGTTCACATGTTGTTGTATTTTTCTCTATCTCTATGGTCTACCTGGAGTGCCAAGCGACCAACCAGCTATTTGTTCTTCTCTTTGGTTTCTTTTGGTTTTTGCTTTATCATTTTCCAACTAGTGGCTTTTTTTTATTTAATTTAATGTTTGTTACGTTTGGATTGTTCTTCTTCACCTAATATGCCATCGGGGTCTCTATCTTTTAGATTATTGGTGGGTAAGGTTTAGTACTTTAGTGCGATTTATTATACGAGTAATAAAATGTAATTATCAAGAACTCTAAAATCGAGAAATGATGTTTCCTTTAAATATGGTGGATTGTTGTTGGAACAGTATTATCAAATTTGTCCTTAATTCATAATCATTGTGACCGAAACGATTCCATTTTCTGAATAATTTGTCCTTAATATTTCCTAATATTATATTTCACAATTAGGGTTCTTTAGCTCCACAAAAGAGACTTTCAAGATTTTGCGTAATCAAAATTAGAATGATAACATTTTGAACATAAGTCTTATGGTGGCCTAAAATTGTAAATATAGTCTTTTTATTTATTTAATTTGCTCCTGAATCGTAATTTATGATTTTTACGATTAAGGTGATCGTGTTTGAGAGATGAAACTGTGTGCCCTTAATTTTTTATATCTGTTTGTTTGTTAAAAATAAAAACTTTGTTAGATAGAACTTTCATGTACTTGAATAATCACAATGAGTATTGAGCTTTAAAAATATTGTTTATCAAAGTCATGTTATGTTTGAATTTTCTCAAATAATAAATCAAAATATAATTTGAAGTAAAATTAAATCTCTTTCTGTTTAATACTGAATTAGACTAATATTTATAAGAAAAATAAGCATAGAGTTAGAGCTACTATTTTTTCTTTATAACTTAATTGTAAAATAACGATATATTCTAGATGGCTGATGAAACTTACAATCAAGTCCAAAGCCCTTTAAAGTGTTAGATTATGTACACGTAAATTAATATATGTCCAGAAAGGTTATTCGAGCCTACGGGGACAATATGTAAAACAATTAATAATAAATACATTAAATGTAATATATTTATGTGATAAGCTTAACGAGCGTTAAATATTAATATAAATATTTAACAGGAGTTTTGTTAATCGTTAAATAGTTTAAAGACTAATGTATGGGATTTATGGAAAAATGAAAGTTTTCGGTTTCTTTCCTTTTCTCCCTTAGGCCGGTCGAACCACCTCCTTATGGAGGTGAGATTGTCTAACTTGCAAGCCAAGTAATTATGGCTATAAATAAGGGTTTAGGGATTCATTATTTCACACAACTTGAAAAATCAAATCCCTAAAAATCCTTACTTCCTCTCCTCCCCTCCTAGGTGTGATCGACCAAAAAAACCCACAAGGGGTTTTCGGCTTTGTGTTTGGTTCGACCCACAAAGAAACCACAAGGGTTTCGTGCTTTGTTGATTGTCAAGATTCGGGGTTCGTTTGCTTATCACTACTAGTACTAGCATACTTAAATGTTTGCTACGAACGTATTGTATGTGTTGAAGTAGAGAGATCTTCCTTTAGATCTTGGGTAGTTAGTGTGTGGTATACGGTTTATACACACTCGTATATTCAAGAAGGTGGTTACGTTAATTGCTAAAAGGTACACGTTCTTGATCTTGTGTTAATTATTTATTCTATACGTGTTTATATGTTTTCCGCTGTGTACTCGTAATTTTAATTGGTCAATAGTTGTTAAAACCCAACATTGGCATCACGAGCCATCGTATAGAATTGTAATTACAAAAAGGTGTAAAATTTGACAAATAAAGGTTTTTTTTTATTAAATTTTAAGCCCTTTGGGCGTTTCTATGGTTTAAAGGTTGGATCTTTATGATGAATAAAATTAATTAGACGAAACCCTAGGTTGAATAAAATTTTACATGTTAAATATGATAGTTTAATATGTTAATTGATCTTTTTTTTATTAATTAAAAGTTAATTTGTTATCCATGATAAACACATGAAAGTTTATCATGGATAAGATATATGATATTATTCATAATTAATTGTTAATTCCATGACATGCAAATTCGATGATTAGATCATATAAGTTGAGTTTATTTTAGTTTTTCGGATTGTTTGACACACTGTTACTAAAATATTCATAAAATATTCATCGTACGTCGAAATTTTTTGAAATGTTTATGGTAGATCCACGACTCAGTAAGGTACAACTTTGTAGTTTATTGCAAAAGCTGGGAAAGACCCTAGCTATGTCCTGTCGGGGCCTGAAGTCGACTGAAATTTTCTATCAGTTTTTATGTTCTATGTGGTGTATATACATAGTTTAATTATTTGATAATTAGAATCATCGTTAATATATGCATGTGTTAATTGTTAAGTGTTTTAAATAAATGTTATGTGTATTAGTTGTTTTATATTTATTTGCTTTTAGAAGTTTTTGACTTATGTAAAAACAAAAGGGTTTTTCGAAATAGAAATTGTAAGCATGACTAATAACTACGAAATAAGATTTAGAGTAAATTGCAAAATGGTCCTTTTAGTTTGGCCAAATTGCAGATTTGATCCGTCTAATTTCTAAATTGCAAAAAATGTCCTTATTTTGAAGGTTTGTTTCACTTTTGGTCCTTAGTTGAATTGAAATGACTAAAATACCCTTATGCAATTTGCTGGGGGGGGGGGGGGGGGGGGGGGGGGGGGGGGGGGGGGAGGGGGGGGGAAAAGACACAAGGGGGACCATTTTTGTAATTTTCTCTTTCTATTATTATTATTATAATAATTATTTATTTTTTTATTTTTTTTTAAAATTTTAATAATCTTTTTTTATTTTTTTTATTTCGGTTTCATTTTACGAGCAATAATAAAAAAAATCTTTAAAAAACTTTTAATTTTTTTTATTTCGGTTTCAGTTTACGAGCAATAATAAAAAAAATAAAAATTTTTAATTTATTTTTATTTCGTTTTCAGTTTAAAAAAAAATTAGAAATTTTTAAATTTTTTTTATTATACGAAGCAATTTTAAAAAGAAAATAAAAAAAATTGAAGTTTATTTTCATTATTACCGGGTTTTCAGTTTACGAGCCTCCAGTTACTTAAGCCCCCCCCCCCCCCATACCCATAGAAAACAACAAACAAGACAAACACAACAAATCAATCACAGATCAATCATATTCATAACACTACCCCCATCCCCCCCCCCCCACCCAACCCCCCCCAAACCCAAAAAAAAAAAAAACAAACAACAAAAAAAAAACATAAATAAAAAAAACCAAAAAAAAAAAAAAAACAGAACCCCCAAAAATGAACAACAAAAAAAAAACAAATCAACAATCAGCGTAACTTAAATTACCTCAGCCCCCTCCTCACCCCCCCAACTAACCCAAAAAACCCAAAACACAAACAAAAACAACAATCCAAATCATCAATCAAAGCAGAAGTCCTTCCTAGATCCCCTGCCCCTGTTTCCGCCATCCCCCAGTTCACCACCCCCCCCATAACCCAAAATAAACCCAAAATAAAAACAAACAAACAATCACTACCCAATCCCCCCCCACACCCCCCAACCAAAAAAAAAAACCAAAAAAAAACTAACAATCACCACCCCATCCCCATCCCCCCCCACACCCCACCAACCCCAAACCCCACCCCCCCACAGCACCACCACCATCCAGCCACTCCCTCTCTCCAATACCCTCCTTACCAACTATGAAAGTCACCCAATCCGCTTTTGACAAAACGGACCCTAGACCAATACCTTCCCCCTTCCCCCCCATTCCCCCCCCAATCGACCAACAGTACGATTAAGAGCAAAAACGAACAAAGCCTACCCCCACATTTCAATTTGGCCCAACTAACCGTACAAAATTATGCAATAAACTCAAATTAGGATAGAAATTTATCTATAAAATCGTCGTCTCAAAACTAACAACAAAAACAACGGGGGGGGGGCGTGGGCGTGGGAGGAGTCTTACCCCTCGCTCTTCAAAACACGCCACCCGATCAACGCTACCCAAATCCCTCCAATTACACTAAGAACTAAAGTCCCCCAATGTCCTCAAAGTACCCGTCAAGCAATCTAACTTGCAACAAAACACGTCCTAAATATACTAATGAATTGGATACCCTACTTAGTACCAATGTGATATCCAATCCCCATCCAACCCCCACTCCCCCACCCCATCCAAAACCCCCACCCCCCGTCCCCACAAAAACCCCAACACAACGTAAACATTACAAACACACAACAAGCAACAACAACAAACAATACACAAACCAAAACGCCCAAAACCTCAACAAAACAAGCAAAATAAAAAAAACCTAAACCTAAACAACCGCCCAATTCTCCCACACCCCCCCCCCAACCCCCCTCACTTTAACCGCCCCCACTCCCCCCCCCCTCCCCCCCAACCAAAATGAAAAACAAAACCAAAACCAAAAAGCCCCAATCAACACGATAAAAACCCCTCCAAAAACCGCTCCCAACCACCCCACCCTCCCCCAGAAACCCCCCCCCCCCCCCAAAACCCAAAGAAAAGAAACAAACTTAAACCTAAACCCGCTCCCTAACCACCCACCCACCGCCAAAACCCCGCAAACCCCTAAAAGAAACAAACTTAACCTAAACCCTCCGCCGCACCACCCCCAACCCACTCCCCCAAACCCCCCCCACCCCCCAACCCCAAAAAAAATCAAAAATTAAACCAAAACCCCCTCTCCCACCACCCCCCCCAACCCAAAAAAAAAACAAACAACACAAACACCGTAGCATACCCCCATCCCTAAATCCCCCCCTTCCGCCACATCCCCCCTCCCCAGACCCAAATAAGAAAACCAAAACCAAACAAACCCCCAATCAACTACATCCACCCCCCCCCACACCCCCCAAAAACACCCAAAAAAAACCCCTTTGATCCCCAATCCCAGCGTCCCCCCCCCAACCCCCAAGCAAATAACAAAATAGAAACAACAATCCACTTACCCCAGCGCCCCTCCCACCCCCCCCAACCAAAAAAAAACCCTCAAAAAAAAACATAAGCATGCACGTACCCCAGTCCCCCTCCCACCCCGCCCACCCCCCCCTCAACAACCCCCAAAACCCCCCCCCACCCCACCCACCCACCAAACCAACACCACCACCCCCACACATATCCCTCTCCCCAAGCCCCCCCATTTACCAAATATTAAGATTTCCCCCAATCCCCGTTCACAAAACAACCACACCCAACTCCCACTGCCCACTTCCTAGTGTGCACCCCTCACCCTACACCCACCCCTTACAAAAAAATCCCAAATCTGTCCCAACGCCCGATCCCCACAGCCCAAAGGCCCCCCTCACCGTATACCCAAAAATGCAAAATAACCACACAAAACAAATCATATTTCCGAGTTAAATAGTCCATTGCTACACTTTACTATTAGCCAAACCCTAAATTGAAAATAACCCACCTACCCCCCCCTTAACTCACCCTCCCCACCCACACCCCCCCCACCACCCCCACCCCCAAACAAACCCCCCCCCAACCCCCATCCCTCCCCATCCCTACACAACCCTCTCAATCAACACCCCAACACCCCAACACTGAGCCCCACAACACACCCACCCGCCATCCCCCACCCCCCAGTCTACTCCCCAAACCTACTCGCCAATCACGGCCCGCGACAGGACCCATCACGGTTTCATACCCCATCATATGACAATAACAATAAAAAGTATATAAACCTAACTGCTTAACGTATGGAATCAATCCCCAACCCCCTATCAAAACATATATCTGGACTGAACCGCAGCAACTTAAACATCCCTAAACTGACAACTTTTTGACAAACAACCTCACACTCCCCACCCACACCACCCCCCACCACAAAAAGACACACCTTACCTACCACTGCAAAATCATTTCCATGACTTAACACTACCAAATGTCCACCTCACGGACTCCTTACACCAATATAAACTTACACAGTGATTATCTCAAGGAAAACCACAACACACAAAACGCCACAAACCCAAACCCCCCACGCCCTTTCACCCACAACCCCTACCAACCCCACACCTTCAAAAAAAAGAATATAACCCCCCCATACCCCAAATAACAACCCTCCTACAAGTGTTAAACCTACACCAACCAAAACCAACCACCACCCTCACCCCCCAAACCCACCATTCTGCCCCTCCCCCCCTGTCAACCCCACCACCAACCAACCCCCCCTCCCAACAAATACCCCCCCAAAACCCCCACCCCCCCAAAAATTACAACCCCCCTCAACACAGCGCCCTTCATTCACGTATCATCCCCATAATTTTAAAACCCCCCACCCACAATACCTCCAACCCCCACCCCTCTACCCCCCCGTCCCCCACACCCCCTACACTCCACGCCACAAACCCGACCCGTCAACCTGCCGCCTATACCCAAAAAGCCCAACCCCTTACCCCCCATCAACAATTCCACACCTTTAATATTACACGCCCCTACACCCGCCCCCCACCCAGGCACGCGCCCCGCACACCCTGACTCACGACAACATCCCACCATACCCCCCCCCCCACCCCACCTTAATACTCCCCCCAAACCTTTCGACATCACATACCAATCCTACTTATCACCCCCCCCTCCCCCACTCCACAAGTCCATGCCTAGTCCCCCCCCTCCCTCCCCCAAATATTAATAACAACTAAAAGATGGACGACCCCCCCACACCGCCTCCTAACCTCCCCCCAAGATTTAAAAAAAAATGACTCGGGTGAGGCACACTGCAGATGTCCAGGGTTTGGCGGGACCCACGTCGTTTGCTGTTGTAGCGGGCTTCCTACCTTCCAAAAACTTTCATATCAAAAAGCCCGGCCCTTCTAATATATCCCACCATCCACCGCACCACCCGTCCAACAGAAAAACACTCCCACTAACCAATTCAATTCCCTACTCGCTCCACACCCCGACCCACCTTCTTATATAACTCCGCTTGGAGACCATCCGTAGTCTCCCCTTCCCTCCCCCCCGTCCCCCCAAACCAAAAGAAAAACAACCCACCCACCCCACCCAACTACCAAACCCCACATTACCAGATCCTCTCAACCCCCCCCACCCATAACCCACAAACAATGCAACCACAAACCCTCTTCGTGTTTGTGCTCACGTTAACCTACTCAACACCCGCCCGCGCACAATAACCCAAACCATTCGAAAACACAACCAATAAAACCCCACAATACCCTACATGTCACTCCACCCCAAACTTTCCCGACACAACCAAAACCGATTCCCACCACACCCCCAAACCCTTTCAAATTCCAAATCAATACCCAAACCACCCCCCACACTCAACACACTAACAAAACCCCAACCTAACACCCTACCCCCAAGCTCCACACACACAGCAACAAAACAACACCCACGAATCTACAAAAGCCTTCATCACACCCGAACGCTCATAACAGAAAACCACCACGAACACAAAATCAATACAACAAAGCGCACCGAACCCCCCACACAAGCCAAATGCACCCCCCACAAAAACACTGCACCCACCACCTATATCAACAACTCTACCCTTACAGTGACACACAACCCCCTAAAAACAATAACCCCCCATACAAGAACATAAACAAAAATTGCTCCCCCCTTTTCATCTCACAAACTCGATCACCTTAAACGTAACACTCTAAAAAATAACAGATTCAGGATCAAAAAAACACGACAATAAAAGTCTAAAATTAAACATAAAGGTCCCAAAGACCAATGTTCAAAAAGTATATCACTCTTATATTGATTACTCAAAATCTTGAAAGTCTCCTTTTGTGACTAAAGAACCCTAATAGATGAAATAAAGTAAAAAAGTACTATTAAGGACAAATTATTCAGAAAATGGAATCGATTTTCGGGTCACAATGGATAATGAAATAAAGTGACAAATTTGATATACTGATTCCAACAACCAATCCACCTATTATAAAGGAAACATCATTTTCTCGATTTAGAGTTCTTGTGATAATTAACATTTTATTACTCTATCATAAACCCGCACTACAGAACTAAACCTTACCCACCAATAATCTAAAAGATAGAGACCCCGATGGCATATTAGGTTAAGAAGAACAATCCAAACGTAACAAACATTAAATTAAATAAAAAAAAAGCCACTAGTTGGAAAATGATAAAGCAAAAACCAAAAGAAACCAAAGAGAAGAACAAATAGCATGGTTGGTCCTCTTGGCACTCCAGGTTAGACCAAAGAGATAAGAAAAATACAAACAACAAGTGAACTAATCGCACTTTATTAATATTAATTAAATTGACCAATTTGGCATAATAAGCGAAACAAGCATCTTATTATAAATACTATTTATTAAAGTTGTTCTGTGTTATAAAATTAAAAAACATATTTTGTTAGTTAAATTTACAAGAATTACAAACAAATAATGGAAATTGAAAGAATTTATAATTAATATCGTAATAAAGAATTTTTTAATTGGAAAAACTATAACCATAAAAGTTTTACAGATTTTTTTTTTCACAAAATGAAATTAAATGTAAATGTAATAGTGTAAATTACCCAATGATAAATAATCATCCCCTCAAGTTTATGGAAATATTTTTGTGAATTTGTGTGAGATGGCTCTTCAAACTAGACCTCATATAGAAAGGGTATTTGGACTTGAATGAAAGTTTATCAGCCAATCATAATATAACGTTACTTTACAATTAAGTTATAAAGAAAAACAAGGAGCTATAAGTCTATGCGTATTTTTTTAATAAAGATTAGTCTGATGTAATACTAATCAAAAAGAGATTTGATTTTGAATTTATAATTCAAATTATATTTTGATTTATTATTTGAGGGGGAATCTACAAAAACAACACGACAGATTATAAAGCATAATTATTTAAAGCTCAAAACACCGGTATGAGATAATAACTATAAGGAGTCATCAAACAACTTATTTTTTTTTTGTCTTTGAACAAACAAACTGTAGGGAAGCTGTTACACTTTTATTAAAATTAATCGAATTACAATTACAATAATAAATAATGGAAAGTAATTAACATAAAATAAAAGCAGACAAAATGGGAGTAGAAGAAGAAGACAGACACTATATAACGATAATTAAAGCAGTAAAACGTCGAGGTACGAGGCTCGTGTTTAACCCGATTCCCTTAAAACAGATTTGTCGTCTGTTTCCCAGGGTACAACGTACAAAGCTGTTGTACAGCCGGACCTGACAAATATGCCTGAAAGATCACGAAAAAGACTTCTTGTTTATGATAGAACGAATTGCTTAAACTCGTTTCTATGAGCTGTGTTTTTATCATATGCAAATTTGTTAAAAGAATTAACACGATTTGATATATTCCATTAATATAAATTGATTCTGTAAAACTTGTTCTCGAAGTTTAAATCAATTCCATTAATATAATCCGGAAAGTATTAAAAACGGAAACTAAATCTGCAGCAAAAACATTTGCACATAGGCGAACTTTCGGAGCTGCATTCGTGTCCGCAGGTCGTGCGGCTCTGCATGATTTTCAGAAGCTTCGAACTCATTTTGGCTCAGAAATCTTATTTTTTGCACCCCCTGCGCGCGCACGTAGGTGTAGGAATAAAACCTACCAAAGGAATTTAATGCTAGATACCAAGATTCCCATATAAACACCTTTTCATTTCAATATTTGGGCGATGTGGGATATATTCCATTTGCTAGATTTCGTGTTTTACAAAGCGCCTCACATTGAAGACACAGATATCTCATTCATATTAACTTTATTTTGGACATACTTTAGCTCATTGCAAAGCTCTCTTCGAGGAGAACGCAAAACGACGAGCAAATATAGATATATATAACATATACATATATTAAATAATGTCCAAAGTTTGTGAAAATTTATTTTCAACAAACATTTTTCCAACAATCCTCCACATGAATGGAGATCGGTCGAAAACACACAAAAGTTGTGGTAAAATTTCTGCTATTAAGTCCTGCATTATCAGGTAGGTTTGATAGTTTGAACATTCCCTTATGAGATGCACTTAGTCTCCTAGATCTGAATAGACACGATATCCTTGAACTCAACATCTGTTTACGTAGACGACAATACACACTCACGCAAGACTCTCCCTGACCTTATCAAGTCCTCATAGTCATGTTCGTTATGGTCACGAACACTAGCCTAGTTCTGCAAGAGCTTTTAGGAATTGCGCCCCCACAATTCTCTTCGAAGCGAACCCACTTCTCTCTCACACAGGTGATTTCATCTTGAATCATTAAAAACATATGTTTTGTGATTTCATCTTGAATCGTTATGCTTTGTGATTTATCCTGAATCATTAAAGCCATATGTTTAACCTCTTAACAAGTCACATTGTTATAGGAATGGACTTGAAAGTTACTATATTAAGTAACTTCCCCACGTTGACGTGACGTCCCCACATTTATATGATAAGGTTATCTTATTGAACCCAGATCTTGGGATCTCTAGTCAACTGGGTTAGGTTTTCCTTCATAGAAACTCATTCCTTTAAGGGCTTTAGTCCCATTCCTTTAGATGACTTACTAATTAACTCACTGTTTAAGCCTTTCGTAAGCGGATCCGCGACGTTATCCTTTGACTACACATAGTCAATTGAGATAACTCCTGTTGAGAGTAGTTATCGTATCGAATTATGTCGACGACGGATATGTTTGAACTTTCCATTATACATTATGCTATTAGCTCTGTCAATTGCCGATTGACTATCACAATGTATACTAATGGCCATTACCAGATTAGGCCACCTTGGTATGTCCTTTACGAATTGACATAACCATTCTGCCTCTTCCCTTCATTTATCTAACTTGATAAATTCTGATTCCATCATGGACTTAGCATAAAACAATTTTTTGGGTTTAGGAAGAATACAAGATATAGTCGCCGCCTCCTAGTGTAAACACATATCCACTAATCGATCTAGAACCCTTTATATCAGATATCCAATTTGCATCACTGTATCCTTTGATAACAGCAGGATATCTATCATAATGCAGTCCATAATTGCGACTGTATCTAAAATAATGAAGTACCCTAGTCATAGCTTTCCAGTGTGCATCACTTGGATTACCAGTATACCTACTTATCCTGCTAACAGCATACGCTAAGTTAGGTCGGGTACTTGTCAATAAATACATTAACATGCTAATAATTCTTGAATACTTAAATTGGGCAACAACGACGCCTCTATTTTTAGATATATGCATAATGGTGTCAATTGGAGTTCTACCTAGGCCGGAATCCCCCGCATTATGGGTATTAAGAATTTTGTCCACATAATGTGCTTAACTTAACACAAGTCTATTCTGAGTTCGCATGATCTTTATTCCAAGGATCACATCAGCCAAACCCATATCTTTCATGTCAAACTTTGATTTCAACATGTCTTTAGTAGATTTGATCATCTTGTCGTTAGTGCCAGTGATAAGTATATCACCAACATATAAACACAAGATTACATATCCACTACTTGTGTCCTTTACATAAACACACTTGTCGCATTCATAATTTTGAATCCACTCTCTAACATGGTGTGGTCAAATTTTTGATGCCATTGTTTGGGAGCTTGTTTTAAGCCATATAATGACTTAACAAGCCTACAAACTTTGCTCTCTTGTCCAGGAGCTATGAAACCCTATGGTTGGTTCATATATATTTCTTCTTCTAAATCGCCGTATATAAATTCCATTTTCACATCCATTTGGTGAGCATCTAAATTTCTTAATGCGGCAATAACAAGTACCATTCTTATCGAGGTTATTCGCGTAACAGTAGAATAAGTATCAAATAATCTATACCTTCGCGTTGTCTAAATCCTTTGATTACCAATCTTGCTTTGTACTTGTCAATGGTGCCATCGGCTTTCATCTTATTCTTGAAGTTCCATTTATAGCCCAGTGATTTACAACCAGGAGGTAAATCCACGAGCTCCCAAGTATAATTTTGTAAAATAGAATCTATTCCACTTATAATGGCTTCTTTTCATTGATGCCCTTTCGAGGAAGTTATCACTTCTCGATAAGAAGTAGGTTCATTTTCTACCATAAAAGAAACAAAATCAGGTCTAACAATTTCTCGGTTCTTGCCCTTTTGCTTTGTCACACCCCGTCAGAGGCGGAAACACGGGATGCGACGATACCGTTCATCGCACAAGATACAAGATCATACACTTTACAATTTACAAGGAACGAAACTTGGGTTTACATAAATTTTACAAGTTGAGACTTGACAAAATTATATAATTCAAAACCATCTCGACCCAGTCCCCTTGGGTTACACCTTTGCTCTTCCAACACCATTTATGTACCTTTAATTAACACACCTAAAAATGATACTCGAAAACGTCAACAATAATGTTGGTGAGCTTGTAGGTTTGACCTTAAACCCAAAAGCTGTGCCAATATCTCAAAACAGTGGATAATAGTGCATTATGACAGTGAATATATACGCAATCAAACCATTCAATCAATTACCATATGTCGCTTACGCACCTAAAGGGCCTACCAGTTGGAGCACTAGATTAGGGCAGGACCTCACACATACCAGGGTAGGCGTACCCAGCTACTCCAATAACCACACAAATACTGGGATAGGCGTACCCCTCCGATCCAAACAATCATACAACACATATTCACATAGCAGTCATAAGCACATAACTTGTCCAAAAACAAAACCACAGTTTGCACAGTTCAATTCAAAACACATTTGAGTATCATTTTCCTCCAACGAAAAAACAGTAAAAAGTGGGGCTACGAGAACTCACCTCAAATAGCAAATGCAACAGCACAAATCTCAATCTCAAAGCACAAATAATCTCAACGCAAGCGCACAGCAGTACCCGGCAACGACCTAACATTACGACACTTTATTAATATTCGTATAAAATTATCTTATTGTACAAGTGTTTCGTCTTTACTCACACAAAATTCTCATTTTTATCCCAAAATCCCATTTCAACTTCATATCATTCCAACTCGTTATCTCATACTGTTAACTTATTACAAAACAGTTAACTCATTACAAAACCGTCATCTCATACCCAGACCTTATCTCATTATCAAAATTTATCTCATATTATGGTTGTGTGGTAATTACGCAAAAATAACTCAAAACACTTGGGCAAAGTGCAACATTAATACAATATAACTCAAACACCTCAAATCGTTGAACGATACAGCCGACCAAATACTCCGCGGAAATCCGACGAAAAGAAATGAGCAAAACTTAAGAGTCGAAAGTAAATAAATCCGTATTTCTGAAATCGTTCTGATATTTTATTATATATTTAAATATATATAATATATATAAATATATAATATAAGATATATATATATAATATATATATATATATATATATATATATATATATATATATATAAATATTTAATAATTTGGATAAAATGATAATATTTTATTATTATTTTCGTTTTATTATCGGGCTAACAGAGTAATTACAACGTCTCATTACTTTAATATGTCCACGTCCAATAACTTTTTCCTTGACATTAAATATTTCATAAAAATCATCTTTTATTCCTTCAATTCAAATCGACACAACGTTTACAAATATTAAATATTTAAGAGATGCTTCGAGGAAATATAACTTTCGTCTTGAAATAAATTTGAAATAAAATAATATTTTATTATTAAACTTTTGAAAATTCGGCATGACTCGTACATCTATACGACATTTTCTAAGGTTTTAACCTTAATCCCAATACTTTTCACGGACTCATCATTTCCGATACAATAACAAAATCAATACTTTCAAAACTTTTAATCCAAACTTAGCAAAATAATTCAAATTCCATTGGGCAAGTCCAACAAAATCCCTCTTAGTTCAAACCATTAGTCTATTTACAAGTCCACCAATCCATTTACTTGTTATTGGGCTTTATGGCCTATTAAAATCTTAAGTTCCTAGCCTGATAGTAAAACTTAGTCCATACCCCTTTTTATAAGTCCAAAGTATAAATCAAAACCCAATGGACCTTAAGCCTATTAAGCCGAACCAAACATTAGTCGAAATCACATATATCCGTGGCCCTTTTAAGCCGAAACAATAACCTATAAGCTCGTAATTTTATATAAGCCAAAAACCAAATAAGTTATAAGCTTATAATTTAAGCCGAAAACTAAATAAGTCATAAGCTTTTAATATAAGCCGAAAACAAAATAAGCCATAAGCTTTTTATAATATAAGCCAAAACCATAAGCTTAAAATAAGCTGAGTCCAATAAGCCAAAGCCTAAAAACCAAAAACCAAAAACCAAAGCCAAAAACCGAATTATTGGCCGACCTGAATTTTTAGTCGGACCGAAGCAACGCAAAAGGACCCAAAATGAGGGCCTTGACCCAAATCCACGCAACCCTCTATTGGGCCGAACCCAACCCGAGTCGAACCAAATGGATTTTTTATACTCCTCGGTTTGGCCGACCCAAACGCGAGTCGAGCCACAGTCATTAACGGCCGAACCCTCCGAAACAAGCCGAAGCCAAAGAACACACGGTGGGCCGGAGCTCCCAAACCGTTACACTCACCCGAAATAAATAAGCTATACCTAGCTTATTAAATAAGCGAAGCTTTAAAATAAGCCCTTATTAAGCACTTTTATAAAAATGAAAAATTACCACAACAACCAAAATATTAAAACTTTAAATCCTTGTTTCCTTTTTCCTTTAAAACCGACGCACAAACACCCCTTTTTCATTTTCGCTTTCAAGTTACGACCTTTTTGACGATCAACTTGTACAATTGACGTTTAGAAATCACCACAATCATAAAAGTACAACTTTAAATCAAAGTTTTTGAAAAACTTACTTGTTTGACGAGTTTGGTTCGGTTGTGACGTGTAAAGAAAACTCGAAACCTTGTTTCTACAACCTGAAACTACTAGTTATCAATCAAATAATGTTCTCTTAACCCCGTGCTCTTGAGAAAATATTCAAAATCTTTGTTTATTTCTTCCTTGTGGTTTTTCCGGTTATAGAGAGAGAGAAGAGAGATAGAAAATTTTGTTTTGATTTCAAAATGATCCATGAACAAAAAATATTTGAGGTGGTGGTGGTTATAAGAGTATTATGAGACATCTAAGGCTCAAAAATAGCCTTCTTGTCCCCTTATCACTTAGGCGTCCAAATGAGAATCCAAAGAGGGTCTAGGGTTTTTCCTTTTTGTGTCGGGATCACTTAAAAGCATAATTTTCATCTATTTAAAACATCAACCAAACTTAGTTAGTATTTTTCATTACGTTTAAAATCATTTTTCCATATTCACACGACACCTATCACATTAAATTGCTACAAAATCCATTTTGAGCCGTTACCGGCCGACTCCGGGCCGAAAACATGAATTTTTAACAAAACTCAACCGAACCTTGCTCATCAATTTTAAAAACACATTAAACCATAGATGACATCAAATAACGTCTATTTTATAGCATCATTTATCTCATGTAAATAACCCATTTTGTATAATTATTGCAAGAATTGGTACATGAAATGTTTTAAAATTTTTTTATTTAGTAATTATCTGAGTAGTTGGGCGAAAAGATTGGATAAAAAGAAAATTTTGAAGCTAAACGAAGAGTTGAGAAAGTCGCTGAATCTGACAGTGTAACACCCCAAAAGTCAGGTAGCAAGCAAATGGTAACAAGTGGGTGCTACGTCAAAGTTACAACAATCAGATAATAGAAAACGACCATAAAATGGACGTTTAAGACAGATATCATTTGATGCCATAGCAAAATATAAGAGTTTATACAATTAGGTCTCGTATGTTTTAAAAGTCATAAACATTTCACATACATTTTAATAATACCAAAAGGCTTCATAATACAAAAGGATGAATTAAAGTTATAAAGATAATAAAAAGTTGAATAGACTTTAGATAAAACACAGATCCGTCTTCATGATATCCGCCACGGCTCCCCTCCATCTTCATACCCTAGACTTGAATTAATGCAAAAAGTCAACACAAAGGTTTATCCATAGTTTATCGGTAAAACTGGTGGACCACAAGATCGAAGTAATAGTAGACCTGAAACACATCAAAAGTCCAAAACGGTTTTATTATTGGCACTAAACCTCATGACCCCAAAGCCTAACTAGATTTGTGCCCCAAATCAGAATATAAGATTCATGCCAAGCAACCTACCTCTCAATTTTAAATGCAACTATCAAACTAGTGACCAAGAAAGGTGGGATGTCAGTCCGATAGATCTATCCACAACACTCACGCTTACTACAATAGCAATTAACGGTTCATGATAAATAGGGACTTCACGGCAATAAGGTAACTTAGCAATAATATTCAGGCAGTAATCTGGATAGCATACACTTTGTAAACACTTTGAAAACACTTAGAAAAACACTTGTGTCCAATAGTAAAACAAGCAATGTAATTCACCCCGTAGATTTTGTAAACAATCACGTAGTAAAAAGGGGGCTATGAACTCACCTCGAGTGAATGGTAATCAACAAGTATTCACAATAGAAAAATGCGTCATGAAGGAATCCGAAGGCAACCTAATCCAATATAGGTCGTATAAGTACTAAACACTTTGATTATTTATAGGTCGTATAGCTCATCATACTATCGTTCGGGCTATCATAATTAAGAGTCATGAATGACTATGAGGAGCTAGGACACTTTAAATCGTAAATCCAACAACTCGTCGATACGCCACCCCGAAGAGGCCTCATTATGAAACTCCCTAGTAATATAGTACTTTGATTAACTAATACCACATATAATTCTATATAGCTACATCACCATCTAATCGTTTTAGTGAAATCATATTTATAAAGTAAAAACGTTTATAAGTATACTTTAGTAAAACTAGCGTAACTTTCTCGTTTTAAGTCCGTTTCTTACGTCCACGCCTTCGTATTAAGACGAGTTATCAAAATATAAAATTTTCAAAATTTAAAATTTTCTGATGAATAGTGATTTTACTGTCATATCAGTTAATAAATATTATTTTATAGATTTAGTTATCGTAAATGTCGTAACTTATTCTATTTAATCCGTTTTATAGCGAGTCTTTCGATCACGTCTTCGTATTTAAAAGATTTTATCGATTTATTTGATGTTTTAAAAGTTTCATTTACTGTGGAGAAAACAAACTTTTAATAAAAATAGTTATATAAAAGTAATATTAACAGAAACTATGAAATTCGTTAGTAATCTGTTAACGTTATAAAACGTAAATGTCGAGTTCTAATCAATTTGGAAACGCATGAGTCATACTATCTTTATAAAACATATAGGGTTGATTACAAACACGAACAAAACAGCCCGCTATATATCATTTGGGTTTATTTATATAACATTGTTTTTAAAAACTTTTAACTCAAAAATTAACCACAATTCTTTATAACTCTATGATATCATATGCCATACATATTTTATGTCCATTATTCAATGAAATATCAACATATAACACTGAATAAGTGTACAAAATAATAATTCACAAGCAAAAATATGTATTACCATGTTAGAAAACATATCCTAAGGGTGATTTTGCCATATAGAACCAAAAAAATGCATAAAATGATAAATGTAAAGACATAACGGGTTTTAAAAAACCATATGTGTGATGTATGATGATGACCAAGCCCAATCTAAACCTTTGTTTAGATTACAACCCAAGCATGCACATCAACAGAAACCCTAAACCTAATCTTCATTTTTCTTGCTTCACACTGTAAAAGACTTAACAAGCCTTCAAATCTTCTTAGGACATCTTAGATATATGGATATGGTGTGTTTTCATGATGTTGTAAGTGAGCTAAAAGAAGGAGGGGAGAAAGTTTTGAGAATTGTCCCCGTTTATAAATGAGAAGATGTAGTGTAGTTTACTATCTAACTGCCTTATATATTCAATTGCTAGTCAAAGAACATGTAGAGCAAAACATGGAAGTCCTTATGGTCTTGTTGGATAAAGAAGGGATTATCCCATGGTTTTAAGGAATGTGTTTGTTATCTAGATATTTTCTTTGTTTTCTATCTATGAAATCGGTTGTATATATGTATGTAAGTAAGATATTGTGTTAATTTTTTTGGGTATTGGGTATAAAAGTGGGTATTTGTTGAAGCATAGAAAAGTTTTGGTGCTTCAGGGTATGCCTAAATGTATTTATCGCGAAACGTAAACGTTTTACGTAACCAATAAAAATAAAATATAAAAAGTTAAATATTACTTTTGTAAAATAATATAATGCTCACTTGACGAAAACTTTAATTCGCTTGGTGTCCGTTTAAATTAATTATTAATTTATAGCTTACGCGATTTAACTTAACTATTAAAATTAAAAGTAAATGCGTACGAGAAAAAAAAAAATAAATCGGTGACATATATGACGAAATAAATGACCTGAACATAGGAATGATACAAACAACATAACGCCGTATCATTCTGATGAAGCTACCCGTATCAAAGATTTAAGAGACCCAGACCAATGCCTTGACTTTGAAGAATACGCATTGATAGCGTAATGATACTTTCTCAAAAATCAGGAAAACACATTTACAGCAATACTACCTTATCCCAAAAACCCCAATACTTCGTATTGGTCAATACTCCGTATCTAAGAAAATGGATATGGCATATTGGTCAATACGCCGTATCCAATAATTGGATATGGCGTATCCAAATTCCTATGCAAGAATTTTGGAATATTTTTTTCTTGGAGCCCACGCCAAGTCATCCAATACGCCGTATTGAGCTTCTTAATACGCCCTATCGAACCGACTACCAGACCCTATATATATAGACGACCTTAAACTCAATTTTAGGTATGCAAGTGAATCCCTAAACCACCTAGTGGACCAAGAAACGATCAGAAGAGCATAGAAGGTCAGAAAAGAGCCTCAAGATCTAGAACACCTCTTTAATCACTCGCGCAACCTAATACGCCGGTTCTGATTTAGTTTCTTATTTTAAACGTTCATATAACAAAACCATGTGTAATTTTTTACAATGACTACCGGTAACAGCCATGTTTATGAAGATCTAAATGTTATGGTTTGGTTTATCCCGATTGCTAATTTATCGTTGATTGTTTGTTTATGTTTATCATTTTATTAGTCCGATTAGCGTGCGTTAAGTACGCGACCTATCATCAACTGGTCAAGTCCTACATATTTAATGCGCGCAAGTTGGAGTTTATTTGGGCGCAGGCTAAGAGTCCGGGGATACTGCCATATAATTATGTTCGTATTGGGAACACAATAGGATCACTAATAACGTCATGCTTGCCTCGATTGAACTGGTTGTATCGTAGTAGGTAGTGGCTTAGTACTAACTAATAATGTTCTGATCATTGGTATAGTTTGGATTGTGGACCACCTCTATACAAATCACCGTTAAGTCAGTAAGAGGTAAAGTCTCAATGAACTAGGTTAGTAACGGACATATACGTGTTGTCCCTCTGATGAATATAAATCAACATTAGTATGATTAATTGAGCTCTAATTGTGATAAGAAATTAGCGTAGCCTAGGTCTTAGGAAGAATTACCGCCTAAGTCTAGGAAGATATGCACCTTCGAATAAGCAATCATTGCACTAAGAAACAAACAAGCTTTATGCGAATTATTCATGGTTGATACTTTTACTACATAGTTTCTTAGATCCTTCTCTATCGTTTGCTTGTATTCTTGTGTGTGTTTATTGCTTTCTTGTCATCAAGAACTTAGGTTAGATACCCAAACATTTGCCAGTCTCTCAGGCTGAAACCCCATTTATCATTAGTTTAGGTTTAACTTAGGTTTAGCATAAATTAGATTAATTTAGTACTAACTTATATAACTAAGATACTGATAGAATTAGGAGTTAATGCTCTCGCTCTTAGTTATCGACACCCTACTTACCATGAAACTATCACTGATCGGGTACACTGCCCGTTAAAGTGTTGTTTTTAGGTTAAGTCAGCAAAATATAAATAGTACAACTTGATACATAAAATAACACCTACACAACGACACGTCAAGTTTTTAGCGCCGTTGATGGGGATTGAAGTTGTTTAATTCTAATTTATTAATGTTTTAGTTTAGTTTAGTTTAGATTAATTTGCATATTTGCGTGTTTGTTTTGTGTGTTTAATTTTTTGCATTGTATATTTTGCATATTGTGTGTTTGTGTGTTTTTTGCATTGTTACAGTCTACTGTAACTTTCTGAGTCGAATACTAAATACGGCGTATTCAATTTATTAGATACGGCATATAATTTTTTTCAAACCAATACAACGTATTCGACTCTATCATCAATACGGTGTATTCAGTTCACTGAATACGGCATATTAAGCTATTTGATAGTTTTCTTTCCTAGAGAATTTTATTACAGGTTATAATGGACGACCCCAACATTACTATGGAAGAGTACATCAGGCTTGAGGAAGAAAAAGCTCGTAGGCGTGGTAAGGTGTATAACTAGGAAACTGCTACGTACGGTAAGATTTAGGATGATGAAGACGTTCACGACCTCAGATCTGTTGAAACTGAATTCCCAGCTATAGTCTTTGATGACGCGTTTACATCTAAAGTAACGCACTCTTGTGAACCTACGGCAAGTCCTCTTAACGACAATAAAATTGACTTTAGAATATCATTTGACGAATCCGACGATGAAGATTACATGGTGATTTATGACAAAAATTCATTTTCCTATAAAATAATTTCTGTCAATGGTTTAAAAACGGATTCAGAAAATGATAATGAAAAAGTCAGTATGCCTTTGTTTCCGTCACCTGAGCCTACGGTCAGTTGTTTAAATGATTTAGATTTCTTTAAAGATTTTGAGAACGAATTTCCAGCCATTGTTTACAATGATGCTCTAACATCTAAATCAGATTTCTTAACTGAACCCACTTTATGTCCTCAACGTATCGATGAATTTGATTTAAAAAATGAAACATCATTGTCTGAATGTAATGAAGAGGAAGAAAACATTTTATACTTTAATGATTTATTTCCTTTTAACGTAATTTATCCTCATGATTTAAAATCGGATACGGGCAATGATAATGATAAAATCGATATTGAGCAGTCTTTGGGGGATATGTCTATCAAACAATTGCCTGATTTAATAAATATCGATGTTGGTGCCTATGCACATGGTCCCAAAAAAGCTTTGAAAACAAGTTATGATACGTCTAATCAATTTCAAAACTAAAAACTTTTATCAAGAAAAAAATGTTAATATCGTGACTTTTAATTATTCTTATCAAAGGGATTCTAATAAAGTACTTTTTTAAAGAAAATTGGTTATATGTCCATTGCCATTCCCGTTCGACCCCATGTTGTTTTATAAGGATGGGATTAAATTGGGGCAAGTCCAACTTAAAGATTTTTCTGTAAACAAAAGTGCTAGCCGGGCGACAACCCAGAATGTATTTTCAATTTTTTATCCAGTTTGTCTTCCCAGACTGTCTATACGACGTATTCAAACCCCATGGATACAGCGTATTGATTATTCTGGACGTTATCTAGTCTTTAATTCAGCACAGTACTATACGACGTAAATCGTAAACGAATACAGCTGAAACAGGTTTCAATACGAATAAAATGAGGAATGGATACGGCGTATTGACTTCCTATATAGTTTTAGGATTTATTTTTCTAACCAAACGAATACACTGGAGATAGAATTGCATTTGTTTTCTGAGAATTTACACAGGACCTCGTGAACGAAAATCAATAGATGTTGGTGGAGAATTTACAAAATCTAGAGATCCTGAAGTGTTGGAGTCTTGAAACTTCAAGGATTAATTACTTACGTATTTTTTTGCATTAATGTAACGACTCGATATTGATGCTGATTAGAAAATATTTCCATCAAGAGCGTCGAGCACATCACCATTCAAAACCAATATGACGCACATTATGCTTACCGAGAACTTTTTTGTAAAATGGATGATGGATGGCTCGTGACTAGGGCTATGGAAGAATAAAAAAGAATAAAAAGAAAAAAAGAGGGAGGAAAAAGGTCAAACTTAACAACCAGCTGAAACAAAAGTGCTTCCCGGGAGACAACCCAGTTGTTTTTAAATTGTTTGTCGCATTTAATTGTTTGAATTTTAATTAATTGTTGAGTTTGTCTTCCCAGACATTACATAAGGCGTATCGAACCTCTCAGGATACGGCGTATGTATGTCTGGACGTTATCAGTATTTTTAAATTTCGGTATTGAATTTCCAGTATTTTAAATTGTTTTCACATTTTTTACATACGTCGTATACTAGGAATTGGGATACGCGTATTGAACGCTTGTACAGTTGTGTGTTTAACTGTTTGTCTGTATTGAAGGGATAGTCGGAAGCACAAATTGCATGAACACTTCTAAACTTTTATGCAGGACCTTGTTACAAACGGAATCGACTTAATGGTATAATCTAAAAAAAGCACGTGTTGAACTCTCCTAGGCATTCTGAAGCCCTCATCAACACGCTTTTTGCTCAAACACTCAAAATGGAGAACCATCCGGAGCAAACTATCAGGGGAGTTTCCTCGTTCTAATTCTTTCGCCTATATTATTTAAATGTTTTATCTATACAACGAGGACGTTGTAAAATTATAAGTGGGGTGCTGGAGAATTAGAATGTAACTTGACCTTATTTCACAATAAAATGCATCGTGCTTAAAAATAGGAGTCAAATTTAATTTTTTTAGCATGACTTTTTGTGAAAAATCACTAGTTACATTACCCTATCGCACTATAACACTAATGTCTATTTTGTGATAATTTCAAGCTATCCGTTTTCCATTGCTTTACTTAAAATTCCACATAAATATAAGTGTGCAGGTGATATAGTCTACTTTAGAACTTGGCCTGTTTATATCACTCCGAGACTCAATGATGAGTAATATGGATTTAGATGGAGTAACATGCTTAACTGGTAAATTTCTAAGATTTAACCAAAATGCCTACATGTCGTAATATTAACTAACTACACTGGTTAGTTAACCCCTGTGTAACCCTTTGCTTACTCTCACTTTTAGAGTAAAGATACCCTAGAACAACCTGTTGGGCCATTATTTTCTTTTCCCACACCAATTAAAGATTGTTTTGTTTCACCTGTACACCTTAAGCTACCATGTAAGATTAAAGCCTTTTTATATCATGTTGCTAGTTGCTTTTCATGAAAAGTTTAGTAAGTTTCCTGCGTCGAAATTTGATTGTATAAGATAAAAGTGATGAATTTTCCCTCTATCTCTGTAATGGTCGGAAAAATTGCACAATGCAATGGGAATATTTGTAGCTTGTGTGTTTTGCTACTTTCGCAATTATGTATTATGTACGAAGAAGAAAAGTTCAAAGGAAAATTAGCCGAACAAATGATGATAGTGAAGACGGTGAAATTACACCGAGATTTATGATGTATTGTTTTTTTTTAAATATTGTTGAAAGAAAAGATAGTCGGTTCATTGAGCTTATACCAATGAAATTAGTTGAAAGGATCGATTATTCATTGATACGTGCAGAAATCAACGATGTCAAGTATTGTAAAAAGTGGCCGATATCACCACTGATTTTGTAAAGTATGTAAAATTCAGGATGTAAGGGAAGTTGACCGTTATGGGAACGTCAACTTAGGTTGTCTTTGTCATTCCTGTGATCGAAGCGTATGTTCAAGTCTTTGTCATGGAACGGTCGGGAAAGGTTACCAGCAACCGCACCAGATTGAGAAGTATTTTGGATAGAAATTTTCACGGGATTAATACTATAAGTATATAAATTTGTTTGCTTATACTACACATCACTAACCTTAGGATCTACACAAATGAGGATGTGTACGAGCGTAAATGTCTATTCCGTCGTTACGTCCATGTATGCATGTCTCAGCTGCCTTGTTGGATGACGACCTTTGGTGAAAGTCAGAAGCTCCATACCCTATATCGTTCTTCATCTTAACGATTTTAGAATGATTAAACCCAAACCTACTAATAAATACACAATTTACCTTTTGACTTGTTACTCCTTAGCTCTAGAGGTGGAGATGTGTATCCTTTCCAAGCCTATGATACGAAGCTAATCACGACATAGCAAATGAGCGTACCACTAAAATGTTACACCCTAGATTAGTTGAGTGATCTGAGTGTTTTCATTCCTATATTTTGTGAGGAGCTTGGTTTTGTATAGGTGGTTAGAACGAAAAAAGTGATTAACAGGAAAAATCCTTAACTTCAGTTGGGATACATTTTCAAAAACCTTTCTAAAGTCTACTTGAGGATTAGTAGGATTCAAGTGGAGGGATATTTGATATCATCAAATAGCGTACATTTTACCATCATTTATCCCTTACATCACTTTTATATAATTATTGCAAGATATGAGTACTTAATTGCTTAAAGTTTACAATTGCAGTAATTCTAGAGTAACTTGTGAAGACAAAGCTAAAAGGCGCAATTCTGGAGCTAAAACAAAGACATTTGAAGAAAACTGTTAACTGCTACTGCTACCATACGTCGTATCCAGCAAAGAAGATACGGCGTATCAGCACCAGCTCATCACAAGAATACGCGTAATGATCAATTCCTGATCCGGTGTATCACTGTTCACCTATACGCCGTCTGCCCAGCTGGTCATCAGTCAAAGATATGCAGTTAATGTGATTGATGGAAATTAATCTTGATTGATTTGATCTTATCGCGAACTCCAAGGAAATTAACCCTATACGCCATATGTACCTTACTCCATACGGTGTATCGAGGCATTTTTCAGACACTATAAATACGAGACTCAAAAATGAGTTTTAGTGTGCAACAATTACATTCTCCATACCATACACTCTGAAGTCAAATTTTCCAAGATATTAGAGGCAGCCAAGGTCAAACACCAACCATAATTCCATAGAAACATCGTAGTATTCTTAACTTCTTAATCTTTCGATTGCTAAATTTTTGATCACCTTGTAACATTACAATGGATTGTGCCTCGTGTATTACCATGCTAATGAAGATATAATGTTTGGTTGTTTTTAATCCGGCCTGCTTTTAATTATCGTTGTTGTTTAATTATGTTTTATCGCCTATACTTGTTTATGTGCATGTACATCCGACCTAATATTCAACTGGTCTGGTGAGTACTTAACCAGTACCTAGATGCCGGTATAGCTCTCCCATGTGTGTTTTGTATGCCCGACCAATAGATCACAATGACCTCTATCCCTTACCCTTATTTGAGCTTTGTTGGATCGGCAGTAACCCGAAACTTTCAACATATTGTTCTTTAATTCATTGGTAATTGATATGGGGTGGACTACTGTGTAAAATACAACATCAAGCAATAAGTGAGAAAGTCCTGATGGCTCGGGATTAACAGGATCACACTGCTTTAATTCCCTATGATAGATTATAATTACACTAATGGATGCTTTATGTGGATGCGTTAATCGTGACAGGATTGTTCGTATCTAGGTCTTAGGATGAAAAACCGCCTAAGTCTTAAGAATGTTATGCCGCCTCGAAATAAGTAGCCATTGCACTAAACAAACAAATCAACATTTAATCAGATTTAACATGGTTATCCAGTTTTCTATTATTTGCTTGAATCGCTTCTTCTCTGTGATTATTTGTCTTTAGTGTTTATGTGTTTTAGAATTAATTATTGTCACCACTAAACCTGTGCCAGTCTCTTAGGCTGAAACCCCCCCCCCCCCATTTACCACTAGTAAATATGTACAGCATAGGTTTAACAAGTAATTAGACTAATCTAGATAGATTAAAATACTGATAGAATATTAGGTTACTTTCGCTCTTAGTGTTCGACACCCTACTTACCGTGAAGCTACATCTTGACCGGGTACACTGCCCGTTAAAGTGTTGTCATTAGGTTTTTCGGCTAAATATAAATGTAAAACTTGATAATCACTAAATATACACCACACGACGACACATCATCATCCAAATACACAACATGTTTTTAACTATTGTCACGATTAGCACTCGAACCGCTTATGCGTATTCTTATTCTTGAGCAGCCTATGTGCGCGTACATTATCTCACTTGATGCTTTAGATGCTCATAGGCTGGTCAAGAATTGGTACACATCATCAAGCAGTATCCCCATTGTCACACAACCTTTACTATCGTCACACGACTTGGATAGTGGTAACGAAAGGATCAGTGGCATCAAAGAACGCGTCATAGACTTTTTTTATATTTAAATACACATCTGCCAGCCTATCACCATCGTCACACACCCATCACTAACGTCGCACGGCATGGATAGCGGCAACGAGAGGATCGATGACATCAAAGAACGCGATGAAAGATCTTTTTTATATTATATAACTAATTAAATGGGGCAACCCCACTATTGAAATACACGACCCCATGAAACTTTTAATATAAAAAAACCACGATGGGGGGTATACGTGTCTTGGTACGACACATATCACTTAAGCCAACTATCAGCAAAGCGCATGCCAAGCATCAGCAAACCGCATTATAAGCACCATGTAGTTCTATATCAGGCTTAGACAGATAAAGAAACGAATAAAGAGGATACACCCGCTGTAACCTTTGTCAATTTTCCAGACTTGAAATGTACTATTTAACTCTCTGATTTATTGACTTTTGTTGTTTTCTGACAGAATAGTTACCGTGCTAACGGTTGTTAGTTTATAATTATTAAGTTAATAATTCACTTTATGCTTGAATTATTACTTTTTAAACATTTACGTTCACTTTAAACTATTTACCGGGAAGTCATCCCGCAAACAACGAAAAACGTCACAATGCGTACCGGCACGACAATAATTAAATTTAATGTTTAATTATCCCAAACTGTTTTAATAAACTTATTTTTAAAAGTTATTTCATATTTCTTAAAAACGTTTGCATAAAACGTGAATTTACGAGTTACGTTTACATTTAACGGAACAAGAAACTACACAAAACTTAAAATTATTATCTATACTAAATTAAAACATTTTAACTATGAATTTATTTCTTTTGATATTTTTAAGACAACTAAACTTATTTATAACACTACTTAAAAGTTTAAACCTTCGGATTTTGTTTACTAACAAAGTAAGCACATTACACAATCCCGACAAGAGACAAAAATCAAAATAGGATACCCTCTTAGGATCCATATTGTGACCCCTAAAAGACACCATACCACCATTTTAGTGTCTATGTTATGTACAAACTTTGTCATATCTTTATTTCAAAAACACACACATCAAAACACTTTCTCTTTTCCCTCTTCTTCCTTGATCCGGACGAACACCCACACACACAAAAACAATACATTTTTTCATCTTGTTTCAAGAATATGGAAGCTTATATACGTTCGGGTTTAATTCTAGTGATCGTTTAGGTAAATAAACAACGTTTGGGTTGTTTGGTTAGCTCTAGTCTCCTCCTAAAATCCTATTTTGTAAGTCACTATTTCTTAATAATCTTTGTACTTTTGATAGTCTAATGATGCATAAACACTAGTTGTACATTTATTTTTGTAAAACGAAAAGCTAAAAGTTATACAAAAGTAATAAGGGGTGCGTTTTGGTTTGTTAGAAATAAAAAGGAAACATAAAGAAGTATCATCGTAATATTATGTTTGTGTTGGTGTAATAAAACTTTTGGTCAAAAAGTGCTTATAGCTTATTCGGCTTATTAATAAGCACACGAGTGCTTATTAGGGCTTATTTTAGTTTCAACAACAAAGGGGAACAAAAGAAAAGTTGTTTTGGTCATTTAAACTTTTGGTACTATTTTGTTGCTTATTTTGTGGCTTATTTTTGAAGACTAAAAAGGCTTTGTAGCTTAACGGCTTATTTTTAAGCTCGTTATAGCTTATTTGGGCTTATAAGGTCTCGGTCCAGAAAGGGACAAATAAGCCGCGGCTTATTTGTACCCATTGTGACCTCGGCTTATTTTTGTGGCTTCTGTTCTAACTTATTTTGATACCAAAAGTGCTTTTTTGCTTATTATATAGCTTATTGGATCTATTTTGGGCTTATTGTATTTTTAGAAAGTGTTTTAGCTTATTGGATCTATTTTGGGCTTATAAGGGCCCAGCAAGCTTCGGCTTATTTTTTTGAGACTTTCGTTCGGCTTATTTTCAACTTATTCATAGTGCTTATTGTAGTCGAAAAGTGTCGTTTAAGAGGTTGGATAGTTAGTTGTGGTCATTGGGCCGGATAGCCTAAAATGAGCCCATTAAGCTCGCGACTTATGGCTTATTTGGCTACACGGCTTATTTTGATAACTTACTTTTTTTGCTTATTTGACGTTGGTATTTTTGTCCTATTTATTTTGTTGGTCTTTTCGTTTATTTGGATTAACTAGTAAACTTGTATTGAGCCAATATTGGGCTAAAAGCTAAACTAACGATTTTGGACTAACATTGGGCCTTATGGCCCAATAAGTGAAAAGCAGGCAAATTTAAACATATAAAACGGATTATTGAACAACTTATCGAATTTGTTTAATATTGGTTTAAGTTGTTAAATTAGTCGTTGGAACGTGTTTGGATAAAACGTAGTGGTTTGGCATTTTGTCGGGAAATGAATATTTCATGGAAAACGTGTTTTTGATAAAGTCTATGACTTTGGAAAGTAACTATAAACGAACGGGTCATGCCGAAATTTTGTAAACATTTTACGCTTAGAAAATATTTTGTAAAACCCATTTTCTTAAAACCCGACAAAAAGACGAAATCACATTATCTTAAACTTATATTTGAATCAAATAAACAAACTAGATTACATAATACTAGTTATTTTCTAAAAACTCGACAAAAAGACAAAATAATAAAATATTATTTTAATATCCGACTAAAAGACGAAAAATATAATTTTATATAAAACTTCTAATATTTAACATGTGTGTCTAAAACATTGTTAACACTTATATCGAGAAGGTCTTATCTAATTAACTTGGGGTATCGGGTAAATTGCCGAAACATGTTTAATTCTCATTTATTTATTTTGTATTCATTTATTTATTATACATTTATTTCTTATCTATTTATTTCTCATTTATTTATTTTCCATTTACTTATTTCTTGTTTACTCCTCGTTCAATTATATCTTATTTACTTACCCTCTTATTTAGTCCTGGATTTCCTATTTATTTTCTTATATAATACATATATGTCTATATATCGTACTTTGACATAAGTTCATCGAGTCAAACTTATCAACCACCACACAAACAATGATACAAAACCTCTTACAACAATAATACAAAAACCTTTTACAACAATAATACAAATACTTTTACAAACTTATATGCATCATTTCATTCTCATATAGCATATCTCTAAAATAAAACTCTATTAATAGGTCATGACTGGGCACCGTCGCACATTATTCCTTGATCATTTATTTCAGCTACTTTCATCTTTATTTAAGGTGAGTTCTCGTAGCCCCACTTTTAAACCGTTTTCCTTGGGGGAAAATGATACTCAAATATCTTTTAGACTGTTTTACTTTTGTGCTAAACTGTTTTCATACTTTTGGACAATGCTATGTGCCTATAATTGCGTATGTGGATACTACTATATATGTTGTTCGGAAAAAACCAATGTGTCTGAATTGCTTCATATAACTACTTAGCCGACTGTGTAGCTCCAGCTGGTAGGCGATAGGTGCGGAAATCTATAAGCGCTTGGGTCAGGATTGACCGGTTGATTTGATTGAAATGCTATGTGATGACATGATTTGCCATGATTGCTATTGGAATACTATTCATACTACTTGCACTCTGCTATTATATTGCACTATTGTCCCACTCTTAAATTCTGGCACAACAACTGGGTTTACACTTCAAACCTACGAGCTCACCAACTTTATGTTGACCTTTTCGAGTATCATTTTCAGGTGATCGGCATTTACAAATAGAAGGTACTTGGAATCAAAGTTACCCATTGGCCAAGATGTTTTCTAAAGACACGGGTTTTCTTCCATCAAAGACTGTATTTCATGTAACATTGTACTTTAAATTTCTTGTAACTAAGTATGGTGTAATCTACTATCTTATGCGATGTCTCCGAAACGTCGCACCTCGTGTTTCCGCTCTTAGCGAGGTGTGACACCCGCCATGGCTGCAACCACAATAGGTCACCACGCCAAGGTGCGGACATGCCTGGTTTTGGGCAGGGGCAACCTGGGCCAATGAACATGACCAAGGTTTGTGAGGGGCACCACTTTTCTGAAAAAGCCCATTGTATACGTAGCCAAAAGCCCAAAAATATCTTTTTAAAGCCCAACACAATAGAAAATAAGGATTTGATGTGTGCTAAAACACGCATCATTTTAGCCCCGGAAAACACTATAAAACGGACTAATAACCATAAAATATGAGTAATTATATTGCAAATATGTTTGGTTTATGTTATTATGTTTTGCAGGTACAAAAGACTGAAAACAAAGCAAAAACGGTAATTTTCGGGTGAGTTTTGACGACGTTTTCACGTTTATCGAGATTCAAACAAACTCGGAAAAATTCCCTGAGCACTCCATTGGAAAGGGCACGAAATTATGAGCCCAACAGTACCTTCCTTGACTTTTGAACCGGTCCAAATAACATTAAATGGACCGGTTCAGTTCTTATTTGAACCTATGCTAAAACTGCTAGTCCAAAACAAGGGTTAATATCATTTTAATACCATATATATACAAGATGTATGGACCATCTCAGTTGGTTGAGTGGTAGCACTTAAATTGGTGACCGAGAGGTCACGAGTTCGAGTCCTGCTTGGCCAATGTTGGGATATATTACTCCCATGCCACGTAGCACCACCTGAGTGGTCCACGTGGCTGCCACTTTAGCTGCCACATCAGCAAGTAGGTCCCACTTGCTGACGTGGATGCCACGAGGACCGCCATGTCTCTGGCGGTTGTCCAATGACAGCCTGCCACATGACAGGTTCTAACACGTCACTCTGCAGGTATACCTGGTATGAGGTTCAGAAAACGATGCAATGATTGAGTGGCGGTTACGAGGTTCAATCATTGGCTCGTGATCTGAGGCTGCCAATAATTAGATGCAGGAACTCAGTACGAGGATGAGAGTCCGAGCCAATGATGAGAAGTTCTAGAAGGGGTACATGGCAGCACCTGAGTGGAGGAAATGGAATATCTGCAGCTGGCAATGATGAGGAACGGATCCCGAGGCCAATCATAGGCGCATCAGTGGGGGCAATTTGGCCATTTATGAAATTAAGAGGGTTTAAAGGGCATGAAAAGACCAATACACCCCCAGCTTGAGTGGGCTTTATATATCACATATTTTCCAGCCATTTGGCTTGTTAGATTGGAGGTGAATTTACACATGGTAGCTTATTAGTATAGTTTAGGAGTAGGAGTAGATTTAGCTTTAGCTTATTTTAGTTTGTTTATTGTAAAAGCATCTAGCTTATTGGATCTTATTGTACCTTGGATTATTTTGAGTAATGAAGATGTTGATTTTAAAGGTTGGTTTCACTTAATGCTTATTTCCTTTTTGCTTATTCTCTTTTCTTTTCTAGCTTGTTTCCAAACAAACTTTTTGTAGCATATTTTGATGCTTTTTCTCCTAGCTTATTGTCAAAATCGAATAAGCCTCTTATAGCTTATTCGACTTGTTTAAGCTTATAAATTCGAATAAGCCTTAGGCTTATTTTTGAATCTCTTTCTTTTCTATAGCTTTTCGAATAAGCTATTATAGCTTATTTCGTTTGGCTTATTTTTCCAAGCTTATGTCTTTATTATCTTTTTAGCTTATATTCTATCTTAAAGTTTGTAGCTTTTTATTCTAGCTTTTTGTTTAAGATCTAATCCTTAAATATACCCAATTCCTGTTCACTTTTCGAAGAAGAACAACTTGGTTTCGGGTGGATTTAGATTTATAAATAAAAGCTTATTGTTTTCGATCTAGTTTCTTTTTATAGCTTAAAGTTTGTAGCTTTCTTTCATATTAGCTTATTGTTATTAAATCTAATCCTTAAATATTCCCGATCCGCGTTCACTTTCTAAAGAGAACATCTTAGTTTCGAGAGGATGTAGATCTATAAATAATAAAGTTGTAGTTTTTATTATCTTTAGCTTATTTTCTAGCTTAAAGTTCTTAGCTTTTTCAAGTAGCTTATTATTATCTTGTTCATCTTAACCTTTTGTGTCTTAATGTTGATGAAATTGATCCAACACTTAGGCGAGGAGCTTATGGGTCTTATAAACTTGTTTTACTACTAAAGTTTTAATCTTTTTAGATTTTACTTAGCTACTTAGTGATTAAAGCTCAAAACTTTACTAGCTAGTTAGTTATTTAGAACCTAATAAAGTTATAAACTTTAATGTTTAATTAAGTTTATAAGATCGGGTGGTTTAAATTTGTCTCCATTTTCTTCAATCGAGTTCTTCTTTCTTTTCTTATTCTCTTCTTAGTAGTAGTAGTTTATTAATTAGCTTAAAAATGTTTATGCTTGTTAATTTGATTGTTATTGCTAGCTTAATTGGTATGC
>BQNB010039313.1:0-37156 GCA_026074375.1 Tanacetum coccineum | reverse complement strand
CCATCCTTATAACTTCGATAAAGTAAATATAGGGTCGGTCTTTTGGTATTGTTCTCTTTGCCATAAAACCATTTGAAAATAAATCAAGGTACGGGCAATGTAAACATTTGAAACATTAGTACCTCGATTGTTTTGATTAATGAAACTGCTCCCCCTCAACATGTGCTTTGATATTCGAAATTGTTTGGCACGTGGAGGGAGGAGTACCTGCTTGAGTTTTAATAGATCACATTTTTATCAGATTTAATATTTAAATCACATTCTCTCGCCTGATCAAAAATTTCAAACCCTTTGAGATTTAGGATCTTAATTGATTTAAATATGTTAGAAAATTTGGGAGAAAATGTAGTCTGATTAAATACAAGCCGATATTGGAACCGATATATGCTCCCCCTCAATTAGTGAGGGACATAGTTCATGTCAGTTAGGATGATTTTATAAATGATTTAGAGTTTAACAAGAAACTTAAGAAAAAATCGTAATTGACACATAACATTGATAACTACATAACTATATAATGTACAAAGTTTACAATATACTACACATGATATTAACCTTGTAGATGGAATGATGATATCATTCAGTTCTCTGAAGAAGCCTGTAGTCAATATCACAAACACGTCCACTAACAAAGCATTCTAGGTTCCGGTAGATCCTTCTTGTCTTCAGTCGCCTTTCAATTGTCGTAATGAACTCTTTGCTCCTTGTCACATCCTTTTTAATCCAGAAGCGCGTATTCATACTCGAATTAAGTCGCTTGATCTTGAACTCCTTGACTCTGTAATCCAGTGTTTCCAGAATACGTGTCAACATGCCATCACTAAACTTGTATATTTCGTTGAACCGCATGATCTTTCGTTCATTGTTGTTGACCGGGAAGATTACTGCTCGAGGAGACTCAATGATGGTATATTCATGCTTGAACTCGTATCCTGTAGTGTCCCATCCTGGTTTAGTGAGGTTCAACTGAGTTTGGTAGCTTTTAATACCAATTTGGAAGTCTTCAACCCGCTGTCGAGTCACTAAGTTACAGGTCCACAACTTGACAGCAGTTGATAGCATCCGTTTGTCTGAACCAGAAAGATGATCGAGATGACCTTGCAAAAGGAGCAAATTCAGGTCTTCAAAGTCACTAGGATACAGGTTCTTGAAATCCTTTTCAGCAATCTTGTGTTCTTGGTGATCTCATCAGTGAGAAGAGCATCAGGTATTGGCATGCCAAAGACTTCCCTTCCATCCTTTCCAACAAACCTGAGGGTGTTCAGAACGCTTTCCTCATGTGAATAGTAAAGAGGCGAGCTGGTTCTTGGATGTATGTTGTGCTTGGTTCTCAGGTGGTGGATGATAAGTTTGGTGAACCTAACATTTGGGATTAGCAGATGAAGGGTCTTTTTCTTTTCGCGAGCTTTCGTAGCTAAGTTCTTCCTGTCAGTGAGGAAGGTTTATATGGATTGAACAAACTCCTCCCAAATCCGTTCAACATAGTCAATGTTGGAGTGATGAGTGATACCCCAAAGAATCTGAAGCTCACAGGATGTCTTGCCAATCAATATCAGCAGTGTACTTGTGAGGACATGTTGATCATAGATAGGATGGTCTCCATGTGTATTGATAGAGAGCATTAACGACATTGCAGAGTACACGTTCCTGAGCTGTGCGGGGTATCCAAAGTGTTGGACATACTCAATTACGTATCGCTCGAAGGTGGAGCCTTCGAAGGGACTTGTTATCATTGGAGAGTGATATCATGTGCATCCTTGAGCATTTCTTTGTGTAGATTGAAACCATTGCTCATCCAACTGACAGCTGTACAACGTGGATGAGTTAAAGCAATGGTATTGTCCAAAACTGCTAAATGTAGATAGCTGGAAGGAATCTCTTTTTTCCACATCCGTGGGCATCGTTGCTTGGAAGGCCCTCCTAAAGAAATTAGTGTTTTTCAGTATGGCCACAACAATTGAGAAGATATGATTCCTCTATGACTTCTGTACATCGAGCACAATATTACTCTTACCGATGGGCACCTATTTGCTTAACGGAGGATTCTGATCATCTATTCTGGTAGGTGGTGCGACACTGGAGGCGTGTTCCAGTAGGCACATTTGCAGCAGTGGAATATCATGTCAGCCATAGAATCTGCACAGATAATTCCAACAACAGGACATACGTACAAATATATGGTGTTAGATGAGTTTGGTCAATTCTAAGGTCAACAAAAGTCAACCTTGGAATGTGTTGACAAAATGCACAATGATAACTCTCTGAAATAATATTTCCCACAACTCGCTACATAACTCGCTACACAACTCGCTATGAATATTATATTATAAACACTTAACTCGCTACCGAATTTGAAAATTTGAAATAGAGGGTTAATTATTATAATAAATAGAATTTTCTTTAACTCGCTAATAAGTAGCGAGTTACATGCACACAATAAAATAAGAAAGAATTCAACTCGCTGAGACTACTCGCTATGTACATTCTTATTAAAATATTTTAAATTTGGAAAATTTGAAATAGCGAGTTGAGTATTTTAATAAAATATATAAATCTTCATCAACTCGCTGCGGGTTAGCGAGTTGCCTGTTCATGGTAATACAATAACCATAACTCGCTGACTAGAACTACAACTCGCTAAATAAGCAACAACACTAACTCGCTACCAAGAAAAGTCTTAACTCGCTACTTTGCACACAGAAAACTCGCTAACACCTAAAATTACAAACCACCAAAGGATTTTCAAGAAAAACACATGAATAAATGTTTAGACCACTTTATCAATCACTTAGCCACAGTCAGAAACAACAACCAACAAAAAGCAACGATTTTGACTAACAAAAGTTAACTATGTTCACGAAAATCATCAAAACCATAGAGTGATGCAAGGGGGTACATAAGGAGCTGCAGGAACCGGATTTGGTACGAGCCCTGAACTTATTTGTCCAGGCATCAGAAAAGTAGGAGCAGGTCCTGTACTGAGTTGCACAGGAGCCAAATGCTCAGTCAGCTCATCAAATTGAACGTGAATAGTTTCCATAATTCGTCGGGTTCTCTTGTTGTAGATTCGATAACCTTTCCTGCTTGGTGCATAGCCCACGAAAATTCCAATATCAGCCATTGGTTGCAATTTTCCAAGATCTTCACTGTCATTTGTAGGGTAACAAAGAGCACCAAAGACATGGAAAAAGGTAAGATCAGGCTTCTTATCATGCACCAGTTCATATGGGTTTTTGTCATGACAGGTGTGAATGAGGGATCAATTTTAGGTGTAACAAGCAGTCGCCACAGCTTCTGCCCATAAAAACATCAGGGCCTTGGAAAATATCAGCATTGTTCTAGCGGCCTCTACAAGGGTACGGTTTCGTCTTTCGACAACACCGTTCTATTGTGGTGTCCTCAAAACTATCTTTTGGTGAAAAATGCTAACACGTTCATAATAATCAGTCAAATATTTAGTGACAAATTCTATGCCATTATCGGTACGGATGTATCTGACAGTTTTGTTAAGACCGACTTGTATTTGCTTCAGAAATTTGATGACGACCGCTGGGGTTTCATCTTTTGATCTTAAAAACTTGACCTAAGTAAACCGAGAATAATCATCAACGATGACTAAGATGTATTTCTTCCCATTAATTATTTGCACTCGTATCGGGCCACATAAATCCATATGAAGGGTATTAAGAACTTCCAAGTTGGTTTTTCAGGTTTGGGTTTGTGGGTATGCGTTTTGCTCTTTCCTAGTTGACATGAAGAGCAGAGGTGATCTTTCTCAAACTTCAATCTAGGTAAGCCTCTTACGAGATCCTTTCTTGTAAGGTCATTGATGATACCAAAGTTCAAGTTATTTAAACGTCGATGCCGTAACCATGATTTGTTCTTGGAGGCTTTGGACAACAAACAGATTGGGGAGGACTTCATCATGTCTTCGACCGAGATAGTGTATAAATTTGAACCACGAGAACCTTTAATTAATTCAACACCATCCGTGTCTCGAACATAACAAGTATGTTTCCTGAATGCAACTTCTAGGTCAGAATCACAAAATTGTCCGACTAAAAACAGATTGTGTCCTAGTCCTTCCACATAGTATACCCTAGAGATCACACTGTCACCAATCACGTAATCTCCATAACCCATGATAGCACCAAAGTGGTCATTCCCGAATCTAACTGTCCCGATGAACTTTTTCACGAAATTCCTGAGCCGTGAGCGATCTCCAGTCATATGTTTTAAACAGCCTGAGTCCAAATACCAAAGGACGATCTGTACGACCTGCATTTGAAAACAGACGAAGATGGAGAGTTTGGAAAGTTGGATCCCCAATTTTGGTTGGGTTCCTGTTTGTTAGCACAAGTAATGGCCTGATACTCGTTTTGCTTAGCATATACTACTTTGGGTGCAGTGAGCCTAGTTAAAGGGCACTGTTCTCCTAAGGTGAATATTCTGCCCGTGGGTCTCCATTGATGACCAACACTGGTAAGCACTTTGCCTGTGGGTTTCCATACTTGCCTAACTTGCTTAGGTTTCCAAACTTGCTTAACTTTGCGCACAACATTATGACTATTATGAATAGAGGGGGGTGCCTTAACCGATTGCAAATAATCAACCACACACATATCATGATTTGCATAAATTAAACACTTGTTACAGGTTTGGCAAACAGAATTAGAATTCGAATTAATTAAAGTACGCTTAGAGCTACTACTAGAATCAACACGATTCGTGGTTCTTAAGTTAGACTTATTTGTCCTAGTGTGTTCTTCTACTTTCTTCTTGTTTACACCTTTATCTCGTTTGTTAAAGTCTTTCGGAAAAGTGCCAATCGCATATTCTAAGAGTTCTTGAGAGTGTTTAGTGTAACGACAAGCAAAGACTATTGACCTATCTAAGGGTCATTCAACCTTAGCTTCCTCTACTATTTCGCGAAGGGTTTCTATACTTTCCTTAAGATGCCTGAGATAATCTAGATGAACTTCCCTATTGTTCCTATTGCGAGGGAATCGGTTCAACATCTATAGCATACTTACCTGGTGCAAGAACTGTTGGTTTTACATGATCCTTAGTGACACTTTTCATTTTAGTCTGTATTTAGACTTTCAAATTCTCATTTTCAGTTGTCAAGGCAGTTTTCTGTTCTATATGCTTAGCACGAGTGATCTTAATAGAATCATACAATTCTTTGTAATGCTGCTTAATTTTTGCATTTTCTGCCCTAAAAAGCTCATTTTGTTCTTGAAGAATAGTGACTTTTTCAGTTAACTGAGTGATTTGAAAATCTAAGGCCCTGAAGTCAAGTGTACGGTCAGCTTTACTACGGGTCTCTTACAAGTGAGAAATTTATGTTTTCAATTTATTAATGACGTTGTCCTTTCCTTGAAGGGAAGCTTTCATTTTTCCGATTACAAAGGCTGAGTCAAAATCAGGAGTATCGCTAGCGGGTGTTGATGGATTATTTCCAAAACTTTCTTTAAGGTTTTGATACTTTAACTGCAGGTTTAAGTGATTTACCTCAAGATTGGAAAACCGTTTAACTAACTCATTATGATTATCATTTTGAATCTTATCACGTAAATTAGAAAGCTCAGCTTCACGTTTCAGACAACGTGCCTCAATAATAGTGTGAGCATCATGCATTTCAGTAAATCTAGAAACATTAAGCTCAAAATTCGTTGCAACATAAAACACTTCTTTGGACAAGCAATCGGCAATTAAATTATCATGTGCAATAAGAAGGTTTTTTCGTTCAATCTCATCATGTTTCCTGTCAACAAAATTTTGGTCAACCTCAGCTTCCAATTCTTCAAAAACATCTTTAATTTCTTTAATTTCTTTATTTAGAGCCTTTTGAATGCCCTCAAAATGTTCTTTAAGTGTTTTGAAGAATGGAATGACCTCTGTGAGATAACATTCCTTGGTTTGTTTAAAACCCCTTTCCCCTTCAGTGAGCCCAGTTGGTGTAATTCTCTTTTTACACGTTTTTTCAAATTCCGAAAAGAGTTGTATGAGTGTAAAAATATAAATTTTTACTTGACTCTTTGTTGGAAGCACCCTAGGGACAAGTGATATGTGTGAAAACACATATCTGTTTTATATCAAAAATGACCCAATAAAGACCAAAAATGTGCATAAAATGCTTGTATATTGCTTATTTTGTCTTTCTTATTGTATAGGTACGGATAAAGCAAAAATCATAAGAAAATGGTCAAAACCGGACAAACACGAACACGAGGAATGGAAGATCACAAAAAAAAAGCCAGGAGAAAGCTATCAAGGTCAAATAGTCAAGCTTCAGTCAAACTTGGTCAAAAAGTCAAATGGTCAACTCACTAAAAGACAAATCCAAAAAGCAGTCCCTCTTATTTCACCAAATTGCAAAAATGGTCCCCTAAACTCTAACGGTGTTAACTCTTTAATTTATAAAGAGTTTACACCTGTTAACTCTTTATAAAACCAAATCCCACAACCCGGTTACCCTTATCCCATTTCCAAGCCCAAACCCATTACCCTGTGGCCCATGACATAGCCCAAGTCAACGAGAAAAAGGGCCAGGTCAACACAAACTCAAACGCACCTTCTTGTAAAAAAATGGCGAGAGAAACAGTTAAACACTGTTCATCGTCTCCCCTATTTTACCCAGGGTTAAAAACAAAGGGGTTTTGCTAATTGAGGGTCAAGAAAGGGCAAGTTGCATTTTTACAGAATGAAGTTCCTTTTTCAGAGTTTCTTCTTTAATATTACGGTCAGTGATAACTATTCTTAATTGTTCATCAATCTTTTGTTCTCTTTCCGTTAATTCAAACCAGATATGTCTTTCATACTGTTCAACTTGTTCCTTATATGTTGCAGGTTCAGCAGTTAATAAATTGTCGACTACTGTGTTCTGTGTTGTGACTGAGACAGGTTGGGCAGGCGGTTCATGCATATCATTAAATATCATCATGTATGCATCATTTGGAACAGAAGATACATTACTTTGTACAACTGACACTGCGTTGTCCTTTACATACTGTTCATATGGAATCATATTACTATTACCGAAAAATAAGGCAATTGAGTCCAACAACGTAGTTTGGTTGTACATCGTCATGCATCTCATGTTCTTCATGATGTTCACAAACAGCATCCTGATAGTGATCATGGTCGTGTACCTCAGATAGAATGTCCGAATCATAAGACAGACCGGCTTCATCATAAACAGGATCTGCGGATGATAGATTAGCCATGAACATAGTCTGTGCCGTGGGAGCCTCATCAACATCAGAATCAAAAGCATCACAGTCATCAGCTTGAAACACATTGTCCACATTGAGTGCTAAATCCTGAACAGGTTGCTCATCCACATCTTCATCAATAGCGTTGTCTTGTCCACCTGCAATAAACAATAACTGCTCTTCATCTAATGCCACCCTATTCTCCTGAGCTTGCATCAGCAACATCTTGTCTTTGAAGTATTCGGAGTTCTGTGGATGCTTGGGTTGAGTGCAGTTCCTTGCTATGTGGCCTATACCGTTGCAGTTGTAGCACTTAATCTGCCTTGCTTGACCTGGATTAGCATTCCCAACTCTGTTTTGTGCTCCCCCATAACCAGCTGCACCTCCACCCCGTGCATTGTTCCCCTGACCTCTATTCTGTCGACCCTGAACATTCTGAACCACAACTCTCCCATCTTGAACTGTAGCTTGGTTCCTTGTATTTGATGAAGTTCTGAGTTGATTGTTTGTTTGAGGTAGGTATGTTTTGTATGATTGGGTAAAAAGGGCAAGTGTGTTGGTTAAATTCTCAATTAAGTTATCTGTTGGAGAGAGTCCCAAATCAAGTTGAGTGTTGTTAGCAAAGTGTGGTGGAACATATGTGGATGGTGGAGTTGTAGATGATTATGAGTAGTGCTGCTGGTGTGAGACATTTGACATCAAAGCAAGTGGATCCACAGTGTGTTGAGTGAATTGATCCAGGATCATTTTGTTCTCATTGGCATGTGCCTCATGTTGCTTCAGATAAGCATATAGCTGATCATAGTTAGAGTCCCTCAACCCTCTGTTCAGTTTCACTGCTATTACAAATCTACCCCATTCAGGCAACATGTTGTTCACAAACTTGGAGTTCAACTGCATTTTGGACATGGTCATCTTGATGTTCCGCATGTCATTGATGAGTTTGGCAAACCGGACATAGTACTCACGTGATTGGTTTCTCTTGTTCATATGGAAGTGTTCAAAGTCATCAGCATTTGTGATTCACGGTCCTCTTTTGTTAATTCTGCCAGGAACATCTTTACATTGTCCAATATGTCCTTTGCATCGGTGTAATGATTGATAAGGGAGTAGATATCCTTTGGGAGCCCTTGAAGTAGGATGTTTGTTGCCCGAATGTCAGCATTGTACCTTTCCTTATCTTCAGGTGACAAGTCAGAATAAACTCATGATCATTCTGGACCTAGATTTGGGGTACCTTTAGTCCCTTCTGTTAGTGTTTCCCGAAATGTGCCCATCCGAAATGGTCCTTCATCAATTGACTTCAGAATGTTCACACCATTCTCTTTACCCCGACAATACAATCGAATACGTTGTTGCCATGATGCAAAGTCAGTCCTATCAAGCATAGGTGGTCGGGCATCTGAACCGGCACATTGGATGTCTTCCGAAAGATTAGCCATCTTAATTGATTGTGAAATGATTAAGTTGATCGAACAATGATTAGTGATTGTATGTTAAAAGTGGTGATTGATTATCTGATTTGGTGAATTGTTGTAAAGGTTTGTTAGGATTACACGTTGAAGAATTCAGTTCAAAAAAACCAAAAAGTAAATAACTCGCTGGAGGTAACTCGTTGGAAGAGAGTAGATAACTCGCTGGCAAGAAATTAAATTGACAGAGTTCCTGTTCACAAGTCGCTAGAAAAGAATCTTCAAAAACCTGTAACTCGCTAGTATCTAACTCGCTACCTGCACAAAACGACAACTCGCTGACACAGTACGTTCTGACACAGTGTACGATTCTGATAACTCGCCAGTACAGTGATCTAACTCGCTAGGAAGATCAACGAACAGTAGCCTAACTCGCTAGAATGAAAATTTTTGTTTTTCACCTAAAAACACCTAAAAATCACCCTTTTGAACGTTTTTGCCTGGTTTCTTTTGCACAACTTGGTACTAGAAGGCTATAGCAACTATAAAAACATGAACTTTAACATCACAAACGTCGAGATCAAAGAAAACCAAGAACAAGACTATAAACCTTCAAAAACCAAACTTTTGATCTAAACTAACCAAGAAAACGCACACACAATCTAGCTAATCATCCCATGTGCTTTGATACCAATTGTAGGATATTGGAAATCATAACACAATCGAATGACTAGAGGATTAGCCAAGTTCTAAAGAGAGAAAGCGAGGGAGAGATTTCTAGAGTGAGAAAATGAACTTGTATAAATGAAATGACTAACCCACCTCTTCCATGGCATAGAAGAGGCTTTTATACTTACAATTATAACCGGCCTAGGGCCTTAGTAAAGGGCTAACATGTTGGGTTTACTACCCAGCCCATTACAGAACATTATACATTAACTACTTAACTACGAGCAACAATAAACGGTAAAATACACGGGGTGACCGAGTTTTTTTCTAATATCTAACAAAACTTAAACAACTAAGAAGATTTAGGAAAACAAATGAGCAGACTTGAGCTTTTGATAAACAGACCTTAAAACTTATAAAAACTACTTTCAGGCTTATAAAAACTAATTAATAGACTTAATAAGAGCTACTTAAAACTGATTTGAATGCCAAAAACAAGTTTATACACATTTTGACCCATTTGACAACCTTGACCCAAACACTCCTTTAAGTATGCACAATTCATTTTAAGCTTGAAAAAGACTTAGAAAACTTGTAAAAACTCAAAATAGATTAAGACTAAGGCTAACTAAGAACCAATAAGCAATTAAAATAAGCAAACAAGAATAGCAGTTTTAAAGCTATAAAAAGTAGATTTTGATGAAAAGTTTAAACTAATGAGATATAATCACAAGCAGGCAACAATAAGCATTAAGCAACATAAATAAGCATAAAAAAGCAGTAAATAAGCAGTAGAATAAGCTGAACAGTAATAAGCATAAAATTTTAAAAAGAGAACTTACAAAACCCTTTGCTCTAAACAAGGGTATAAGTGCTCTTTAGAGCTTTGTCTACAAGCTCTAGCTTGTTTAAAAACAAGCTAGTAAAACCATAAGCCCTTCCATTTTAGGCTTATCATCCAAAAGCTTAAACCAGACTCTTTTTTTGATTGTATGAAACAGAAAACTCAGTTAGGCTATTGAGAAGCTTAACTGAGTATCAGTGACTTATAAAAGCTTTAAGAGCTTATAAAAATGATTTGGAAACAGTTTAATCATAAAATGTATAAGAGTAAAACAAGTTAACATTAAACATTAAAACTGAAATTTCATTAAAACTTAAAAGATTACAAGGCTTGAAATTTAAAAGTACAATAAAGTAAAATAAGCAGTAAAATAAGTAAAAACAAGACTACACTACTCCTAAAACTACTTCTACACTAGATATTCCTACTGTGTGAAAACACATACACTTTTATAGCCGTTTTAGGAGTTCTTGGCCCTTTGAGGTGTGCTTTTTGTGTTTGTTGTGTGAGGAGCTCCAAGTCTTCAATCTCAGCTCTTATTCTCTAAGTTCTTGAATCACAACCCTTGATTAATTTTGACAAATAAAACCCCATGGGATTGACAAGGTGGAGTTGTCCTCTTCTGGGGTGGGGTTTTGCGTGGGGTTTGTAGTTTGTGAGAGAGTGGAATGGTGTTTGTTGCGTTTGGTGCAGGGCATTTTAGAGGGGAAAGGGGAATAGTAAAGTTTAGCGGGTAAACGGGTTTATAAAGTTGAGCAGGGTAAAAGGGATAACGGGGTTAGGGGTTTGTTAGGTTTAGGGACTAGGGGTGTAAAGGGTTTAGGACTAGCAGTGTTAGTCCGTTAGGACTAACGGTGAAAAGGGCTAAAGGTGCTAAGGTTAACGGGTGCTATGTTATAGGCTAATGGGCTGGTGGATTGGTTTTGGGCAGGCTAATATTTGTTTTGGACTTTGACTTTTTAAATACTATGAGACTTATAGTAAAGGCTAAATGGGCTGACCCGACCCATTAAATGGGTGCGGGTTGGCCCATTTAAGATAAATACATTTTCGGCTTCGGTTTTTCACGCTCTTTCTAATTTCATGCTCAGTTTTGTCAGTTTTGGCTTCGTTTTTATCCTTTAGTGAATATCCGGTACCTACACATCATAAATTACTAAACACACATATTTTTGGCATTTTATGTACATTTTTGGTCATTTAGGCTCGTTTTTATAGGTAAAAGGTATGTGTAATTAAGCACATACGAGTTAACACACCACATAACACATAATTCAAATCATTCAACTCATCACACGCGGAAACAATCCAACCAATACTTAAGTCATAATATGAAAATACTTGAAAATCCAAAAGTCAAAAGTTTCATTCCTAAACATGGCTCCAACCATAGAATAACAAATTAAAATTTTCAAAACATGAAACGAGATGGATAGTAGGGTAACATATAGGCAGGAATAGATAAAATGAATCTGGTTTGGGTCGAACGCCACTCTCACATGTATCTTCCATCTCCTTACATTTGGGTTCACTCCTTGCTGTGGATTCGAGATCTGACTCTACTTCATTGTCAATTGCTGCATAACCTGGAGGCTCGGAGTTTGACCCTATTTCTGATGCCTCCTTCTATCTCTTCATTTCCGACTATTCCGTTTCCTCTTCTTCCTCCTCTTCTTCATCCTCTTCTTCCTCCTCTTCTTTGTCCCCTTCTTTATCCTCTTCTTCCTCTTCTTCATTAGATGAGGTGTATCTAGGGAATTTAGAGATTGTGCCATCCTTTGAAATCATTCTCATTTCCTTCTTCATGATCTATTTTCCTTCCAATTTTCTTATAATTAACTTTTTCTCAACTCGGCACGGATACATGTCAATGGGTATTTGGCATTTGCGGTTCGTCCGTTTCATTCTAAGTCCTGTCGCTGGATCCGTATAGTGCTTAAGTACAGTTAGGACAACGATTCCCCAACGGAATTTCTTACGGGTAGGGGGAGACATAACTAGTAATAAGGTATTAGTATATATTATATTAGATAATAGTAGACAAAAATAGAATAATTAAAACTTTCAGATAAGCGAGAAAATATAATACTTACGTAATTAAACACTTAAACCCTATAATGCAACTATATGAAGGACTTCTAGGTTATAGTCTTGGTTCAACCACCTACTTCTCTATAACCATTGGCTCTGATACAAATCTGTCATACCCCGCCAAGGCGGAAAGGGAGGGGAAAGGAGGGAGGATGAGGAAAGGAAAACACGAGGGGCGTCAACGTAAGGGTTATTATCACAACCAATGGTCTCGAACAATAGAGAGAACTAAAATGCATTAATCAAAGCAAAAGGACACAAAGTGTCATGGCAATACCTAACATAAGAAAAAAGGGGTCTTGTATTGAGGTAAAAGAGTTACGCCAATACAAAAACATAAACAAAATCATCCAAAAAAACCTTATAAAACATTCAAGTATCAATCCAAAACAAGTACAAAATGAAAACTAGGAGATAACTCCGCATGCAAGCCTACGGTCTCACTAGCCAATCTTCTTAACTTCACTTTCCTCAAGATGCTTACCTAAAAATGATGCTTAAAATGTCAACAATAATGTTGGTGAGAGTCATAGGTTTTAGACACGTAATAATACTCGCTTTTACTATGATTATTAAAACAAAGCATGATTAAATAATGAACTATCATGAACCTATGCTAGCATGCAACCAAAATTAAATCAACATATTCACATACTAAATTTCACATTCGGGCTTAGAATAGCTGGCACTATAAGCAACCAAGCTCACCCAGAATGTACCACACAACATATCACATTGGTAGGCGTACCCATCCGCTCTCACTGAGTAGGCATACTCATCCGATCCTAAATCAATATCACAATCTCACTAAGTAGGCGTACTCATCCGATCCCAAATAACACATGTATCACATGTCATATAATAATCTTGTAATGTCCATACGGTAATATTTAAAACACTAGAATCACAGCAACAAAACATTTTTAAAACATTTGCATCATTTCCATCCCAAGAAAACATAGTAACATAGGACTATGAAACTCACCTGATGCACAACTACTTCACAAATTTCTTGAAATCAACTTAACACAAATAAAACACATATTACATGTGATTAGGCTAAATGCTCAAGATGATGTAACAATCAATTGATGGACTACTAAGTTTATATTATGTTTATAAACCCTTTACCATACTTCCCATACCTTACTTATACCCTAATACTCTTAATCCCTTATTCGAGTTTTCTAGTTTTTCGGCAAAATTTTGTAGTCACTTTATGACCACAAATAAAATACTAAATCATCAAATTGACTTTTCCCCTTTCATTCTCTACCTTCCCAATGGGTTATGAACTACTGTGTTTTTTTTAGGGAAAAAATAATATTGAGCCTAACTATTTTATAAAAATTCAACATCACAAAGTACTCAAATTCGGATCTGAACGTAGACCAAAATGTTTGATTTTTTAAAAAATACTTAGACAATGATTTAAGACTTGTGCTTTGAGCTGGAGTTAATAGACACATAAATATGACCTCTGATTTTTCCCAATCCTTGACTCAACTTTTAAGTAGGGGGTTTACTCTCCGAAATCAGACCCAAATCTGACCCGAATTTACTGTTTCGATAAATTTTCTTGTAAAAATTATTTGACTAACTTCCCACCTCAAAACCTTTCGGGGCTGGACTTTTTGAAAACCTAAACCTCTCTGATCTTAATAAATTTTAGGATAAGACTTCATACCAAAACTCGTTTATATCAATGAGATATCATTCAATCAACATGACCTAAAATTCTGCCAAACCCTAACTTTAAAATTAACGCGTTCTAATCTATACCGTTTACACCAACATGCTCCAAATCTATACCCAAACACACCAATATAGTTTTATATCATTAATTTACAGCAAATTTATAAACCTTAATTATCCATCAATTAAAGTTACTAATATAAGAAGATTAAACAAGAACTTAATTGAAAACATACATAAACCTTTCACTCGAACACACACGAATCAACACCTTAAGTCTTGAAACAAATATTTTTTTTCTTCCTTGGGGGTTTTGGCCGAACAAAAGAGAGAGGAGAGAAAAAAGTGATTTAGGGTTTTATTGATTTTGTATTTATAATCCTTAGTTTTCCCTAATTTGTATTCAAATTAGTTTTCTTTTTTTATAAAGGCCGAAAAAAATAATAAACACCCTTTAATTTTGATTTTTATCCGAGATTAACTATTATTTAAAACATTATTTACCCCTATTTTGTTATTTTTATCAAAACCCATTTATTAATTTTGCACACTTTTTTTAAAACAGGAAAGAAACTAGTTTTAAAAATTACTATTTTATAAATTTGATTTCATAAATTACTGTCCTATTTAGGAAAAACCTACGCATTAGGTAACTTAATATTTGACTTAATTCATTCCTAGGAATACATTATAAACTCTTTACGCTCATAAAATCAATTATTCACCAAATTACACAATAACGCATAAGATCATGCTATCATTTTCATTGTCACAAAATATAAACGAAATGAAATAGCCACCAAAACCACAACTCAATCACTAATAGATGAACACGCATCACGGATTGATATCAAATACCCATATAAGATTACATAAGAACACAATTATAACACATATAAATACTTTAGTCAACTCTAACGGTTTGACTAACCTGCTACTAACCTGCTCAAGTCACGGTTGTCACACGAACACATCAACAAATGGACCAAAGATCATCCGATTGATAATGTGATTGGCGATCCTTCTAGACTGGTTTCCAATCGACATCAACTTCAAGATGAATCCTTATTCTACTATTTTGATGCTTTTTTTTCTTCCGTTGAACCCAACAGTTATAAAGAAGCATTGACAGAATCCTGTTGGATTAAAGCCATGCAGGAAGAACTTAATGAGTTTGAACGTCTTGAAGTTTGGGAGCTGGTACCTCACCCGGATCGTGTTATGATTATTACCTTGAAGTGGGCCTACAAGGTGAAACTAGACGAATTGGGAGGTGTATTAAAAAATAAGGCTCGTTGGGTAGCAAGGGGATATCGTCAGGAAGAAGGCATAGACTTTAAGGAATCTTTTGCTCTAGTTGCACGACTCGAGGCCATCCATATCTTTATTACATTCACTGCTCAAATGAACATGATCATCTACCAAATGGATGTGAAGACCGAGTTTTTGAATGGCATACTACGTGAGGAGGTCGACGTTAGTCAACCGAATGGGTTTGTAGATCCAGAGAATCCCAACCATGTTTACAAGCTTAAGAAAGCCCTTTACTATTTGAAACAAGCGTCGCAGGCTTGGTATGATTTACTCTCATCATTTTTACTCTCCCAGAAGTTCACCAAAGGAACCGTCGATCCAACATTTTTCGTCAAAAGAGAAGGCAAGGATATATTATAAGGATTAGGAAAGTATTTAATTGTTTAAAATAGTTTTCCTAATCTATATTAGGAAATTATTTTTATTAGGTTTAAATAGTTTCTTATCATATTAGGAAAATTATTTAATTAGTTTAAATTGTTTCCCTTTATATTTTAAGTTACTTCCTTTGTAAAGTCATGACCTCTCCCTATATATAAGAGATCATGAATAGGGTTTTACAATATAGCGAGAGTCCGACTGATGAGAGTCGAATAGTAAAAGTTGTGTATGTGTACACCATAGTTAGATAGTTAGTTGGTGTAGCCCCAAGATTGTGTTTGGGGAAAGAGGAAACATTTGAATGAAAAACCTTGTTCAATAACAATTGTCTTCATTATATTCCGCTGCATAATTGTTATCATTGTTATTGTTTATCCTAGATATTAGATCTAAAGAATCAGAGTCTTAATAACGATCTAAGAGGTCTAACCGACTCTGAATTGGTTTATTAATTAGAGCCTGATAGCCTCGTGATATCTAGGATTCTACAAAGTTTTTGGCTATGTGGTTCTGATGAAAAGAAATGAACGGAATTTTTCTGTTTTTAGGCTGATTGGCCCTGATTTGGTAAAGCCCCATTAGGGTTTTTGCAATCCTATATCATTAAAAATAGGATTGAGTGATCTTAATGTTCCTAATAGCTGTGGTGAGAGTTTAACTCTTTAGATTGATGATGAACCCTAGTATGAATGAATGATGAAGGAAACAAGAGCACAAGAAGATACAAGATTTAGGGTTTATAAAACTCTAATGGTTGAGTTTCTTGTCATCGTGATAATGGAGCAGCAGGTCTTTATGTTTTGACGAGCAAGGTTATAAGAGAAGATCTATTGGTGGTACATTAAGATCGATAGAAGTTATTGATTTAACAAATGTTGCTTGATGTTGACTTAATACTGTCAATAAAATGTTTTTACTGCTCATTTTTAATACCGTTGGCTTCGTGGATATTTGTACTGCTAAGGTAATTTACTACTGCTCACCTTGAATTCAGTACTGCTTAAAATAGAAACAGTTTGTTACTACTGTTGTTGGGCGTAATGGAAGTAAGTGCTGCTAGCTTTGGGTTTATAAAAAGTTAATACTGCCAGTTTCATCTGATATCGTATAATGAAGAGAGTTAGTACTGCTAGTTATACTCGATATCAGATGACACACATGGTTTGGATCTTAGACAGAAGTGGAATTATTTCAGTTTATTCTTATTGATTTTATGGCTCGTTTTAGGATTTATTGAATATGTGATTACGAAGACGATTGATTATCACTTATTTGATGTTGTAGTTGAGTTTCACAGATGTGTGACAATGTGACGAAGACTTGACGAATCTAGCAAAGGTGTGTGATTTTTCTTATGGTGCTCAATGCTCACATTTGCTATCACTTAGTATGTGTCTCATAGAAGATGAGGATTTTGTCAAGAGGTTGCGGTCTACTTATACTTCTTGGTCTCAGTATGAGTTTGGACTCACGTGGATAGTACAAGATATAAGACACAAGTTTGAGATATTCTACTTCTTCATCAAATTCGTTATACTCAATTTTCTTCATCAGTGATCATTACATAGAGCCTGCAGAGTTCGAGATTCAAGAGATCGTAAACATATTAGTTTTAGGGGAAGCTTATTGTTAAAATGTTTAACCATCTACATGCACCACTTGAGGGGAAGGTCATTACTACTGCTAGTCATTGTTAATACTGCTAGTTTACACTTTCTACTGCTTGAGTTCATTATTTGTGTTGAACTTCATGGAGGGTAATTTGAGTCAGTGGAAAGCTTGGATTAAAAGTCTTGATATATGATGTGTGGTTGTGAAGATCAAAGTTGCATACAGTCCCCTATTGAATGAAGACAAAAAGGGGAAGATGATTATATGAAGAGCAACTTATAGATCCTGTGGTGGTGGCATGACATGGAGAGTTTAACTTAAGGGGAAGATCTTAAGTTAAGGGGAAGCAGTTAGCAGTTTACAAGGAAGTTTTGTTTCATTCAGGGAGATGATTACATCTCAACTTCAGGGGAAGCTTTGGCTTTATGATGAAGTTCGTACACGACTTTGTTTGTTTTGTCATCATCAAATAGGGGAAGATTGTTGGGATTCTAGATTTGATGAGACAAAATAAATAAAAGAATGAAACATAAGGACTAAATCTAGCAGATCAGAATTCTACAAGCTGGTGGAGAATTATGAAGATTTGGTCAAAGTTTACAAGATTAAGATTAGGAAAGTATTTAATTAGTTTAAATAGTTTCCTTATCATATTAGGAAAGTATTTAATTAGTTTAAATAGTTTCCTTATCATATTAATTTACTTCCTTTGTAAGTCATGATCTCTCCCTATATAAAGAGATCATAGACATAGGTTTTACAAATAGCAGAGTCGACTGATGAGAGTCGAATAGTAAAAGGTGTGTATGTGTACACCATAGTTAGATAGTTAGTTGGTGTATCCCTAAGATTATGTTTGGGGAAAGAGGAAACGTTTGAATGAAAAACCTTGTTCAATAACAATTGTCTTCATTTTATTCCGCTGCATAATTGTTATCATTGTTATTGTTTATCCTAGATATTAGATCCAAACAATCTGAGTCTTAATAACGATCTAAGAGGTCTTAACAGTCCTCAAAGCCCTTTACTATTTGAAATAAGCGCCACAGGCTTGGTATGATTTACTCTCATCATTTCTACTCTCCCAGAAGTTCACCAAAGGAACCGTCGATCCAACATTGTTTGTCAGAAGAGAAGGCAAGGACATATTACAAATTTATGTCGATGATATTATTTTTGCCTCCACTAAACATGATCTTTGTGAATCATTTTCTAAAATCATGTGTTCAAAATTAAGATGCGATGTGGGCAAACTAATACCATTTGTCTTAGGGTCTACAGATTTTTCTCAGAGTCTAGAGGCATCTTTTTAAATCATTCCAAATCATTGCTCTAGAATCCTTAAAATATATGGTGTAGAAACGGTGTGAAACCAGCGGGAAATATCCAATGGTGGAGAAAGAGAAAATCCAAACTGGATGAAGATCCACAAGGGAAATTCGTTGATCCTACACGTTATCGTGAAATGATTGGCACCCTTATGTATCTCACACCCATTAGACCAGACCTTGTATTTGATGTGTGCATGTATGCCCGGTATCAGGCAAAGCCTACCGAAATGCACTTACATGCGGTTAAGCGAATCTTTCGATACCAAAGAGGAACCATTAATACGGGTATGTGGTATTCGAAGGATTCTTGCATTGCTCTAACAGCTTTTGCAGATGCTGACCATGCGGGTTGCCAATATACCAGAAAAAGTACGTCTGGAAGTATGCTGCTTGTTAGGTGATTTGATCTGGTGGCTGGTCATGCCACAGAAACAAAAGAGCACCGTTATATCCAGTACAAAAGCTAAATACATTGCCCTATCCGGATGTTGTTCTCAAATACTTTAGATGCGATCACAACTAACAAACTATGGCCTTGTATTCAACAAGATACCTATGTACTGCGATAACAAAAGTGCCATTGCTTTATTTATGTTGCAAACAACGTCTAAAACACTCCCGAGCCAAGCTATAGACATCATCATCACTTTATCAAGGAGCAGGTGTCGAGACAAGAGCGGAGAGGCTAACGGGGTGGTTGAGCTGTATTTTGTCAGAAACAGAGTATCGTTGGAGGACATTCTTCACTGCATCTTAGCACGAGGAATCGACTTGACTCTTTCTCATCAACAAGCTTGGTATGAGAAGTATGTCCCCTGAGACTTTGCAAAAACTGGTAAACGAAGAGGAAGAGTAATGGTGGTAAACTCTTCACATATCATCTGTATCACATGTATAAAAGAAAATAAGAAAAACCCAAAAAGATTTTTCATTTTATATAAACTTTTTAAAAACAATATATAAAAATATAAAATCATAAAAAGAAAATACAAAATAAAAAAATCAGAAAATATAAAAATACGGTGTTCTTGACATGTCTTCTGAAAATTGATAACATTTACGGCCTTAGAAATGTCATTTAATAATGATACGAGGCTGTAAATGAAGTTCGAGCAGAAGTTTAAATAGTTTTCAAAACATGCCAAATGGCTTGCTATTATTTCAAATAGCAACTCGGTCTTTATTCTTCAATTTAAAGGCGAGTATTTCGTCAAAAAGAAAACTTGACCTCACAACAGGAAATGATTTTTTCTCGAGAGTGAATTACTTCATATTCATTCAAAGGCTTGTGTTTACCTTGCAACACAACCCGTGCTTCCTATATAAAATAAGTGTACGTGTCAGTGCATTTATTTATGTAAAACGAGAGAAATCTTGTTTTTATTGGTGTTGTTTTAGAAAAATAATTAAAACATATTAGTTTCTCATCTAAAAAGATTTTCAAAGAATTTTTTATCGCTCAAATAATGTCTACATCTCTTTAAATAGAAAACGAGACATTATTTGAGGGGGAGAAATAGTCAAATTCTTTTAAAAATGATATTTTAAAATGTCATCTCGCAATAAAATGGAACAAGTGTTTTTCAATAATGGATTATCAATTAAAGGGGAGTTAATGTATTTGTAACTTGATTGGTCTTAAAATGTTATTGAATCTAACCTTGAAGGGACTAAATGGCAAAAACTAGGACTTGAGATCTAAGCCTACAACTTTAGGGACTAAGTTTAAATTGGAAATAGAAAAGGACATAAAACACAAGACCATTTCTGCCAATCTTGGAAACTCGGCCGATTATACACATTTCACATGAAACATTACTCACACTTTACAAAACCAAACACCCCCAAACTCTCTCTTGTAATATTTCGCTCGATTCAAACTTGAAAATTCAAACCCGTCTCAAGACTAAAGGTACACTCATATAGGTTTGTTGATAGAAATAATGCTTAAAAACGTTATTAATATTTTTCGATCTCTCTACGTTTTGATAATCATAAAATATAAAAACAATTAATGAAAAATTATTTGTAAACAAGTTATTAGTAGTAAATTTTCATTTTAAAAATTTAATCACTTAAAGGTATGAATAAACATATGCTTAATTCATTTTATGATCAAAATAATTTTTATTCAACCTAACATTTTTTATAAAAATGTCACAAACATTTTTATAACTTTTACAAAAACATTTTTGGTTTTAAAAGAAATGTTTTATTCAAATAAATATTTTGAATTCAAAATTTCTACCAAAAAACGGCTAGAAATGTTCCAGAAAACACCTCCCCCAGAAAAGACAAGAAAGGGATCGTCTGAGCTAGGCGCCCCCTTAATTATAAAGGGCGGCCCCCGTAATTATTAAGGGGACCATCCCCTATTTAAGGGGACCGCCCAGACAGAAAACCAGCTCAGCTGGCCTATAAATACTGGTATTCCCCACTATTTTTCTCACCTTTTGCACACTTTCTTTTTGTTCTAAATCAGATTATACATTCCTTTTTTTCCTTTGATCATTTAATCATAAATCCTTGTTTCCAAGTGATCTAAGCTTTGATCCTCAAGTGCAAGAGAAGAATACTTCTTAATCAACAATTCATGAAGTGTTATAGTATAGTTGGTATAGTTGTGTTTTATCTTGTAAATCATTTGTGTATATCGTGAAGGTGTGTATCGTAGTTGTGTACAATAACTAGATTGTTGTGATCATTGTAAGTATAGTTAGATCGGGGTGATCTTAGTAAGTAGTGATAGATTGATGTTAGCGTAGTAGTGTCTCAGTGAAGTGAAGTTGTGAAGCAAAGTGAAGTTGTGAAGTAGAGAAAAGTTATGAAGTAAAGCCAAGTTGTGAATTGTCATGAAGTGGTGTGTTGTGATAGATTGGTTCTAGCTATTAGAACTCAATATTTCGCTTAGTGTCAGAAATTGTTGTAAGCTAAGCCGGGTACGGTTTTCTCTGCCTAAATGGAGTTTGTTGACATAGTGAAGATAACTCTCGAGTTTGGTGCTCGGGGAGTAGAGTAGGGCGAAGAGGTGCTTCATTACCAAACCACTATAAATCCTTGTGTTGTGGTTTGATCTTTCTAACTCTTATCTCTTGTCTTTCATATTTACTTGTCATTTACTTACATATTTGTATTATTCATATTGTGCACACATTGAGATCACACAAAGTCGAATCTAAATTTTTATAAACAAAACAGTAATTTAAAAAGCGGCAAACTATTCAACCCCCTTCTAGTTTTCCACAATTGGTATCAGGAGCCACGTCAAACAAGATTTTTAAAATAAATTGTATTTTAAAACTTGAATCGATCTATGGAATCTGAAAAATATTTAGAAGGGCAATCTATGCAAAGACCACCACTATTTGAAAGTGATGGATTTATTTACTGGAAAAATAGATTTGAAACTTATGTTAAATCAAAAGATCTAGATCTTTGGCATGTTATTACTTATGATGATTTTCCTCCTATTCAATATAATCCCGAAACTAAAAAGGATGAAACTGTATCTTTTGATAAACAAAACGATGATCTTAAAAAGAAACTTGCTAAAAATAATGAAGCTAAAATGGTGATTTACAATGCTTTACCACGTAAAGAATACGAAAACAATTGCTTAACATAGGTAAAGAATACGAAAGATACTTTTATGTGTTTTAAAACCGCAAAATAAATTTTAGGATACTTTAATTAATCACTCACAAGGTAATAGTTCAAGGTCAAAGACATAAAAATAGATCTCTTGTTCAATTAATATGAACAATTTTTATGGATTCCGGAAGAGGAATCGATAGATAATGCTTTTTGCTAGATTTAAACATATTATTACTAGTCTAAAAGCACTTGATGAAGGTTTTTCTAGCAAGAATTATGTTAGGAAATTTCTTAGGGCACTTCATCCTAAATGGCGCGCAAAGGTTACAGCTATTGAAGAATCAAAGGATTTAACATCTCTATCGCTTGATGAACTTATTAGAAATTTAAAAGTTTAAGAAGTAATAATCAAGAATGATTCCGAAATGGTTAAAGGCAAAAGGGAACAAAATAGATCTCTTGCCTTGAAAGCCAAAAAGGAATCAAGTGATGAAGATAGTTTGACTTCTGATAGTGAAGACGAAGAATACGTCATGGCCGTGAGAGACTTCAAGAAATTTTTCAAAAGACGAGGAAGATTTGTAAGGCAACCACATGATGAAAGAAAGGTATCTCAAAGAAATAAAAATGAAAAAATAGCAAAGGCGAAAGAAAAAATTTTAAATGTGGGGATTCAAATCACCTCATCGGAGAGTGTCCAAAACTATCAAGAAGCTACAATCAAAGAGACTTTGTTGGAGGATCATGGAGTGATAGCGACGAAGATAAAGAAGAAAAGACTAAAGACGGAAAATGTCTTATGGCTAAAGCTTCTAATGAGGTACTTTCTGAAACCGAATTCTTTAGTGATGACCAATCATCGTTAGATGAAAAAGACTTAGATCATGAATATAATCGACTATGCAAAATAGGTATAAAAGTCATGGCTAAAAATAAATCACTAAAACAAATTAAAAATAAATTAGAAAATGAAGTACTAGAACTAAAAAATAAACTATCTAAAATAGAAAAATATAAAGAGGTCAATGAAGAATGTAAAACAAGTCAAGACCTTAGATTTGAAAATGAAAAACTTAAGGAAGAAATTTCTAAGCTTAATCAATTTAATAATAGTAGCATATTGCTTAAGAAAATATTAAATCTTCAAAAACCTTTCGGTGATAAATCCAGCCTAGGATTTAATTTTACCAAAGGATCAACTAGTATGTCTAAACAAGTGAATTTTGTTAAATCGCAAGAGGTTGAGTATATAAAAAAAGTAGTAGAATTAAACTCAAGCCCAAGACCATAATTTATGCTTATAAACAATACTAAAATACCCATTGCAAGCGAAGACAAAGTAAAACGGTTTTATAAACTTTCTTTAAAACCCAGAGTTGGCTTTACGAAGCCTAAAACAAGATCTAAGACTCCTCCTCCAAAAAGAACTAATAACTCTCACCCTCGGTCTAAAACACCACAACTTAGGAGAGATCAAGTTAGATAAAATTACCCCAATAATAATCATTCAATATGGAATTATTCACAACAACCAAACTTCTCTCCGTGGGGAACATGTCCACCTTATATGTATCCAAATCAAATGCAACATATGCAAAATATATTCAAGACTAACAATTTTGGACCCATGATACATTGGGGACCAAGTGGTTGAGTCGTTACAACATTCAAGTGGAGTTGTTCTTTAACATTTCTTGTAATCCGACGAGTAAATACATTCTTAAAATCCTATGACGGGTTTTCCAAAAGATTTCTCCTTCAAAGCTTTCTTACTTGAAGATGTTGAAGAAAACACATTGTAGGCAAATGTATGTCTTCTTTCCAAACTTCTTTGAATTTAGATTATGTGTTAAATGTTAAATGACAATATATTATTATGCTAAACAAATAAATTATAGTTAGTAGAACATAATTTAAGCTTATGGAAATAGTGTAGTCACTAGAAATGCCATTTGTCGGCTTTCTAGAATTAAGAGATTTTGTTCATTATGAACTCGTCTCTCATATAGTTGAATTAGAATTCTCCACGTACCTCTATAAAATGGAAATCTTCTATGTCTGCTAGTAGCAAACTCACGTAGATGAAGAAAAATGAGTTAGTGGGTAATTATTAACATAGAAGTAGGATTAGTTTTTCATCTTGCGCCGGAAATGCATGACATCAAAATCACTATGGATGAAACAAACTCCTTTCGACTATGATATCCGCATCGTCTACAATAAACTACGTCTATCAAAATCTTCTCATCAAACTTTAAGTCTATTCTATTATTCTATCATTTGTCATTCTCTTTATATTACAAATTGTGACAATTAATTATTTCGTCCGAAGTAATTAATTTACTCAATTGATAAGTAGTTGATTGAAAACGTCACTAAATCCTCACTAAATCCTCTATCGGCTTAACAACTTGATTATTTCGTCCGAAGTAATCAAAGTGTTTTTAATTAATGAAAGGTTAATTAAAATGTCAATTAAATTTCGTCAACCATCTCTCGATTCAAAAATCTTGACAACTTAATTATTTCATTGGAAATTATTTAAGTTTACTTAACTTAACGAAAAGTTAATTAAAAATGTCAAGTATTTTTCTCTCGTCTTCAACTTTATTCCTTCGACGACTAGAGTATCTAAAATAGTACCCCCCGACGTATTTTGATAATTGTATATTTACAAAACTAGTCAAAATCGAAATACAAATTTTTTTTCTCAGATAGGCGGCCCCCTTAAAATTAAGGGGACCGACCGTATTAAAGTGGGCGACCCTCTTAATAATTAAGGAGACCGGCCTATTAAAATCGCCAAACAGCCCACTTCTTTTGCAAAACACAATACCAAACACCCATTTTCATCTTTCCCTCTCTCTCTGTACTGTGTGACGAACACACACACACTCCAAAACCATAAAATCCAATTCCCAAACTTAAAAATTCATCTAATTTCGCAAGGGGCAATCACCTACAACTCGATTAACAACACCTATTGTAAGATTTCTTATACTTTTCTTTTTCAATTTCATCCAATTTTGCTCTCAATCAAAATTGGGTATTTTTCATAACTTTTATATTTTTTTTATTTCTATGATTAAGTCTAGGAAATCCATAACTATAATGATTCCCGTAGTCATAGGATTTCAAAATTGTCAATAAGATTAAGTCACTAATTCGTTTGGATTTTGAAATTTTATATACATTATTTTTCGAAATTTTTTTTGGAAATTTTAAAACAAAAATTCTATACATAGTTGATTCATGCCAAAAACACGTTAAAATGAATATACATTGTCTTTCGAAACATACATTCCTAAAGACATATTTTTCGAATCAATGGATAATGTTTTATAAAAATAAAGGGGTGTTTGGTTCGTTTCTTAGGATCGATTTTTAGAGTCGAAATGACCATCACTATATTTTTGTCACATGTGTAAACCCGTAACTAACTTGTATAAGTCGTCAAGATATATAATTCATATATATTGATACATTTTATAAAAAGTGTAAAATAAAGGGGCGTTTGGGTTAACGTTTTAAAACATAGTGTTGAGTCAAAACAAACACCATTTAACTCTCACCAAGTCAAAAAAATGATGAACTAATATTTGTCAACAAAATATACAACTTAACGTATATTTTTTGACAATTTTAGTCAAGTCTTGTATTGATAAGGGAGTGTTTGGGTCATTTCCTAGATGTTGAAATATATAACTAATATATATTCTTCGACACCCTAGATTAAGTGAAAAATAAATTAAGGAACATATGGATTACTTCTTAGGTTTTTATTTTTAGAGTCGAAGTAATCCTTGTCCCACATTTGTTGTTTTTCAATTTTTTTTATTCTTTTAATAATTTATTTCGTTGTTATCTTGCTTAGGTGACAAACATGCCTCGAGCAATAGTTGATGATACTTCTCTTACTCGTTCTTATATTCCCAAAGTATCTCAAACACCCGGTATCTCTCCTTCTATCGCACGCTTCTACAAACCTATTGAAGATCGATGTATTCATGAGGGTAGAGTTGTTGATCAACTTTACTACACATCTGATCACATCGATCTTTGTTATTCTAACATTCGTCTCGATTTTCTATACGAAATCAATGAGCCAGTTGTCCCTCGTTTCATTCTAGACTTTTATAGTCAAGTTACTCTTCAAAGAGATGACTCCGACGTCATTCTTATATCCTTCATGATTCAAAACGAATTCATCACTCTCTCTCTCTCCAACAATTCGGTCAAATCCTCAGAATCCCATTCACTAGTCAAGCCGTATTCACAAACGAATAGGATATTGGTTCTCTTGCATACTCCCAAGACACTAAAGGACCATATCATACCGACCTTCCTACTCCTGAAGAAATTCATCAATTTCTTCAATTTCAACGTATTGACTCTAGCCGCAAAATCAAAAACAAAAACGTCATTCTTTCTTTAAATCAAGTTTTGACCAAAGAGCTAAGACAAGACTTGAAAAGATGGAATGAACTCATTTATGAAAATGTGTTCGGACTAGGAGGACACCGAGACCATCTCCTGGCTTGCCTTGCTCATATATTATATTGTATTCAAGCCGAGAAACAATATAATCTTACCTATCTCTTTGTCAAAAGAATTGAAAATGCACGAGCAACTCCTAAAGCCCATCTTCCTTATGGTATGTTCTTGACACGTCTCTTTTGACATGTGATGGAACTTTACCCTCATCTTGACAATGGCTTCTACGATGTCGTTGAACGAGTCATGCGTCCACTTGCTCTGAAAAAAACCCGTTGTTAGATATAAGAAAAAGACTCGGTCACCCTGTGTATTTTACCATTTATTGTTGCTCGTAGTTAAGTAGTTAATGTACAACAGTCGGTAATGGGCCGGGTATTAAACCCAACGTGTAAGCCCTCTACCAAGGCCTTAGGCCGGCTTTTATTGGTACTATTTAAGCCTCTTCCATGCCATAGAAGAGGTGGGTTAGTCATTTACATAATACAAGTTCATTTTCTCTCACTAGAAAGTTCTCTCTCACTTTCTCTCTCTAGATTTGGCTAATCTACTTGTCATCCAATTGTGTTATGATTTCCAATATCCTACAATTGGTATCAGAGCACATGGGATGATTAGCTAGATTGTGTGTGCGTTTTCTTAGTTAGTTTAGATCAAAAGTTTGCTTTTTGAAGGTTTATAGTCTTGTTTTTGGTTTTCTTTTATTTTGACGTTTGTGATGTTAAATTCCATGTTTTTATAGTTGCCATAGCCTTTTAGTACCAAGTTGTGCAAAAGAAACGAGGCAAAAACGTTCAAAAGGGTGATTTTAGGTGTTTTAGGGTGAAAAACCAATTTTTTCCTTCTAGCGAGTTAAGTTACTGTTCAAAGATCTTCTTAGCGAGTTAGGTTACTGTACTGGCGAGTTGTCAGCATAGTACATTGTGTGTCAGAAAGTATTGTGTCAGCAAGTTGTCTTCTTATGCAGGTAGAGAGTTAGGCAGCAAGTTAACCTTTCTTGCAGGTAGCGAGTTGAGGACTAGCGAGTTGGATACTAGCGAGTTGAAGACTAGCGAGTTACATGTTAATTGAAAACTATTTTTCTAGCGACTTGTGAACAGGAACTCTGGCCAATTTGTTTCTTGCCAGTGAGTTATCCACTCTCTTCCAGCGAGTTACATTGCAGCGAGTTGTGGATTTACCTAACAAACCTGTACAACAATTCACCATTTCAAACAATCAATCACCACTTTTAACATACAATCACTAATCATTGTTCGATCAACTTAATCATTTCACAATCAATTAAGATGGCTAATCTTTCAGAAGACATCCAATGTGCCGGTTCTGATACCCGACCACCTATGCTTGATAGGACTGACTTTGCATCATGGCAACAACGAATTCGACTGTATTGTCGGGGTAAAGAGAATGGGGTAAACATCTTGAAGTCAATTGATGAAGGACCTTTTCAGATGGGAACATTTCGGGAAACTCTTGCAGAAGGGAATGAAGGTGCCTTACATCTAGGTCCAGAACGACCACGTGTCTATTCTGACCTGTCACCTGAAGATAAGGAAAGGTACAATGCTGACATTCGGGCAACAAATATCCTACTTTAAGGGTTGCCAAAAGATATCTACTCTCTTATCAATCATTACACCGATGCAAAGGATATATGGGACAATGTGAAGATGCTCCTGGAAGGTTCGGAATTAACAAAAGAAGACCGTGAATCACAACTGTATGATGACTTTGAACACTTCCGTCAGCGCAAAGGAGAGACTATTCACGATTACTATGTCCGGTTTGCCAAACTCATCAACGACATGCGGAACATCAAGATGACCATGTCCAGAATGCAGCTGAATTCAAAGTTTGTTAATAACATGTTGCCAGAATGGGGTAGATTTGTAACAGCAGTGAAACTCAACAGAGGTTTGAGGGACTCCAACTATGATCAACTGTATGCTTATCTAAAGCAGCACGAGGCACATGCCAATGAGAACAAAATGATGTTGGACCGATTCACTCAACACACAGTTGATCCTCTCGCCTTGATTTCCAATGTTGCACCTCAGCAGTACAACTCACAATCATCTACAAATCCACCATCCACATATGTTCAACCACATTTTGCTGACAACACTCAACTTGATTCGGGACTCTCTCCAACGGACAACTTAATTGAGAACCTAACCAACACACTTGCCCTACTCACCCAATCATACAAAACATACCTTCCTCAAACAAATAATCAACTCAGAACTTCATCAAATCCAAGGAACCAAGCCACAGTTCAAGACGGCAGGGTTGTTGTTCAGAATGTTCAGGGTCGACAGAATAGAGGACAGGGTAACAATGCACGGGGTGCAGGTGCAGCTGGTTATGGGGGAGCTCAGAACAGAGTTGGGAATGCTAATCCAGGTCAAGCAAGGCAGATTAAGTGCTACAACTGCAACGGTATAGGCCACATAGCAAGGAACTGCACTCAGCCCAAGCGACCACAGAACTCAGAATACTTCAAAGACAAGATGTTGCTGATGCAAGCTCAGGAGAATGGGGTGGCATTGGATGAAGAGCAGTTACTATTTATTGCAGGTGGACAAGACAACGCTGTTGATGAAGATGTGGATGAGCAACCTGTTCAGGACTTAGCACTCAATGTGGATAATGTGTTTCAAGCTGATGACTGCGATGCTTTTGATTCTGATGTTGATGAGGCTCCCACGGCACAGACTATGTTCATGGCTAATCTATCATCCGCAGATCCTGTTTATGATGAAGCCGGTCCGTCTTATGTTTCGGACACTCTATCTGAGGTACACGACCATGATCACTATCAGGATGCTGTTTGTGAACATCATGAAGAACACGAGATGCATGAACAGCCTGCCCAATATGTCTCTGGAACAACACTGAACACTGTAGTTGATAAATCATTAACTGCTGAACTTGCAACATATAAGGAACCAGTTGAACTATATGCAAGACGAGCCAGGTTTGAATTAACAGAAAGAGAACAAAAGATTGATGAACAATTAATAATAGTTATCACTGACCGTAATATTAAGGAAGAAAATTTGAAAAAGGAACTTCATTATGTAAAAATGCAACTTGCTTCTACCATCAACCATAACAAGTCAATGATAGAAGAAGTTACGTCTTTAAAAAAGGATTTTAAACAGAAAGAAAACAAATACCTTGAAGAATTTTTGGACATGAAAGCTTTAAAAGAAAAGGTCAAGGATAAATTATACAAACAAGACCAGTCTCTCCAAACAGTTCACAAGTTGTGTAAACCAAAGCCCTATTATGATGAATAAAATAAGGTAGCTATTGGCTACAAGAACCCCTTATGCCTCACCCATGCAAAGCAAGTTCAGCCTGCTCTATGTAATGGTTATGAAATTATCAAAACCAATCATGTCCCGGCCATAGTGCATAACACAAAGGATACCCTAGAGATAGCTGAAATGACTAGGAAGAAAATGAATGACAAAATGAAAGACCCAGAGTGTGTGAATCATAAGGTTAAGATTGCACCACCTGATTACTCGAAAGAGCATTATCTAGCGACCTTCACACCACAAAAGCAATTGACCCCTGAGTAAATATTTTGGTCTCAAGATCTCATCAAGATAAAAGCAGAAGCTCTCAAAAAGCAGACCACAGCCTCAAGACCAATCAAAGCGTTGACGGTGTATCCTCCAAATACACCTGCAACGCTTGTCCCCAGGATGCTTCCAACAAAAAGTCAAGTGAAAATTAACATTTTTACACTTATACAACTTGTTGGTAGAAATATTACATTACGATATTTAATCTATACATTCTCTTCATGTTTTGGTGATGACAAACATGTAACTTATAACACATAACGTAAAGTGCTTAAGTTACTCGTAATCACAAATCATCAATTCATACATCAACATCTTTCGACGTCTCATGTTTTCTTCAACAACAAATTTAAGTTCGCACCCGACGTAAATCACTAAAGGTATGAACAAACAAACTTTAATTTGTTGAATGATCAAAGAAATTTTTTATTTTTCCAAACCTTACATTTTTTTATAAAACAGGACAAACATTTTTAAAAAACATATACAAAACATTTTTGTATTTATAAGAAATGTTTTATTCAAAATAAACATTTTGAATTCAAATTTTCTACCCAAAAAACGGCTAGAAAGTTCCAGAAAAACCTTCCCCACAAAAAGACAAAAAAGAGAGCGTCTGAAAAATGGGCGGCCCCCTTAATTAATTAAGGGGACCGACCATAATTAAGGGGACCGCCCTTGTATAATTAAGGGGACCGCCCAAATAAAAAATTAATATTTTTCCCTATAAATAGTAGACTGTTTCCACAGATTTTCTCACATCTTTGCACATAGTTTTTCTCAGATCTAAACTCTTCTTTCAAACCTTTTTCTTTGATCACTTAACTTGTTATAAGTTTGTTTAAATGTGATCCAATCATCCATCCATTCAAGTGCAAGAGAAGAACTCTCGCTATCATCAAGATGCGAAGTTATGTAGTTTAGTTAGTGCATTCGTGACATGTCTTACATTCACAATGTATAGATCGAGTCCATGTATTCCAAACTTGTGTAATAGTTAGATCATGGTGATCATAAGAAGGTATGTTAGATCATGATGATCTTGGTAGTGTCTTGGTGATGTAAAGTTGCGAAGTGTAGGGAAGATGTGAAGTGTAGGGAAGTTGTGAAGTGTAAGGAAGTTGTAAAGTGAAGTTGTGAAGTGAAGAAGTTGTGTAGTTATGAAGTTGTGTTGTGAAGTCGTGATAGATTGGTTCTAGCTAAGATTAGAACTCGACATCTAGCTTAGTGTCGGAAATTGATTCGCCTTAAGGGGCATGTTAACAGATGAAGAAACTCTCGAGTTTGGGTATACACCGGGAGTGGGAGTAGGGCGAAGAGGTGTCTTCATGACCGAACCACCAATAAAACATCGTGTACGTTTGCATTTCCTTTCACTTATCTCTTTACAATATACTCGCATCTATCGCTTTATTATTTAACTGTTTGCAATTGTGTGATTAGTTGAATTATATAGTTATAATTATGTCTTGATAAATTGACTATTGTGTGTTGGTATTGATGATGATGTAAATTGATTTATTAATATGAGTAAAATAAACTCGTATGAACACTCTTCATATTGTATCACACCTGATGGTAATATTATACAAACAATTTTAAGATTTTAATGGAAACGTATTTAAACCCACCCCGCCCCCTTCTACTATTTCTACAGGGAGTCATGCATAAAAAATTGGAGTCTTACATTCTTGGGATTATTTGGTTAAGATCTAAAAGTACTTATGTTATCCAAATGTTGAACAATTTAAGTCCAATGCGACTTTGTATTAAACAATTTCTAAATAAGATCCAAATGTATCGTATTTTAAAACGACTCTATTAGAGGTCTTTCTCATATCTGTTGCTATTGATGCTATGAAGTAACGCTCAGACGCATTAATTTCGCTGCACCCTATTTGGGGGTGTTACAAGAAAGCATCGTGCCACACACATGATATTGTGTCTATTTTTTACATAGTTTTTTTATTCTCAAGTTGGATTCTCAAATTACTCAACTATCTTTTAAAGGACGGATTGCCTTTCCAAAGAATTATATTTTAATTCTCGATTCTCATTATTTGATGTACAAAACTAAGGAAATCTTTCTAATTCCGTGTCTCACCTTTCCATTCCATCATAACAAACGCCCCCTAAAGGGAATCAATTGACGTGGCAGCAGGTGGATGGAAATGAAATAATAAGGTGCCACGTGTTTATGATTTAAAGAGTGTAGTGATTTGGTGATTTTTGTTATATTTTGGCATAATGTGAGTTTTACGCATGAACGTGGTTTCTAGTTTTTTCAATTGATCAAGATTAAAGTGTTTGACACTAAAGGTAATTAGTGAATCTTGTGATCAAGTTGATTGTTTTTAGCTATTCTTGTGGATTTCGTGTTTATGAGGCGTGAACATTGTATACATTACCAATTGAGATTTGTTGAATTAGTTGCTACAACACTCATTTGGTGGAATCAACATGTAGAATAGTGGTAAGTATAATCAATTGATAAATAAGGCTTAAAAAACAAGATGTTAAAAGTGGTAATTTGTGATCTTTTGTAGTTTTAAGTGTTGAGGGTAAATTGAATACTCGATTGGTGGAAGAGTTTCTATAAGGAGTTTGTTAGAAGGTTGTTACAAAACTCATTTGGTGAGAAAGTTTGTTATAAAGTGGTTACAATACTCATTTGCAGCAAAGGCTTGAAGAACGAGAGTTAAAAGCAGATAAATTTCTCTTTCATGTCTTCTATTTTGTGACTAAATGGATGATCTATGTAGGTTTTTTTAAGTGAAAGGGATAATAAGTTTTTTTTTGTGACAATAAGAACATTGGGCCAACGAAAAGGACCAAAATAAGCCAGATGAGTGCGCAAAAAGGTTTGTCGATTATCGACATGCATAATGTGATATAGAGTTGGTAAAGATACCCTGCACGTTTCGGTGGTGCTGATTTGTAGTGACACATTATTTTTTTATTGTAGTTTTTAGTGTCTATTTAAACTTTGCCTATAAATAGGAGCCATATGCTCTCATTTTAAACACTTCTTTTCATCCTTTTTCTTGCACATATATTTTCTCTCTTGCATTATGTGATAATTACACTTGTTTTATAATCCATTACAAGTGATCCAGTCATTCCACTCTTTAGTAAATAACACAAAGAGAAATTTGTGATCCAAATCTATCTATATTTATGGGTAAACAAGAAAAATTTGTGTTCGCACGTTGCGGCAAAGACATTTTATTTTCTTTTCTATTTTCGACCAAAGTTAGCCCATCAATTACAAATCTATATCTATACCCCTATCTATCTATTCTTTATCTTTATTTTCCAATATACAACACTTGAAAAAGACGCTCAATACCCTTCTAAAAAAGAATACTCAATTTCTAGAGAGGTCTAACATGGTAATCTTACCCACAAAGCTTCTAAGAGAAGCATCTATTTTTTCCACCATTTTTAGCAAACATATAGGACTTAATTTGGCAACTTTACTTACTTTTACCAATTATTTCGATAGCCAGATTCAAACCAATCGACATGTTCATCAAATTTCTCCAAATTAACAAACACCTAATCCAATCTCAAGATCAAAAATTACGGGTTTCATGTTGACCATATAATTGTGGATTTTATTTATAGGTAAGTCAATTTTGCGTTTCATGTTTATACAAACGATTCTCAAACAAATATTGTTTTCATCTCTCTTTGATTTTATGTTTTTGGGTTAAACGATAATGGTTTTGATGTAATAGAAACGCTTCTTGTTTAATATGTGTTGTGTACTTAGGAAACTGGGTTTGATGTTTACACCATAAATAACTTCGTACCTCCACCATGCTTTTTACCAGGTATGATACTGATTACATACAAATACACATTTAGGATTTTATTTTTAAGGTTATAGAAATTATGTGTCGATTATGTGTTTGATGTGTGTTTGATGTTTTAGGTTAAACTATTGGGCTTGATGTTTACACCATGAAAGCAGGTAAGGGGATTGGGGGTGGGGGGAATGATTTAAAATACTTGCCAGCAAGTATGTATTTAATATTTCTTCTAGAGTTTTAAAGATAAGCGTTTTATTTCTTCTATGTCTTTGTTAGCCAATTCAGAGTCCAATGATCAGTGCCTAGATTTTCAACATAAATATACAAGTATTGAAAGACCCTCTGATAAAATCACGGTTTGAAGGACTCGCTAAGTGCATACCTCAGTGAGCAACCTTAGACGATTCAAGTCAAGACACGTCAAGGAAGTCCAAAGAACACTTGAAGACCATAACTCGTCATTGGGATGGTATATTAGCAGGTGAATGTAGAAAGAATACGATTGTTGGTTCTAAGGAGAGTCAGAGGATGCAATACTCTGTCAATCCTGTTACCCTTTGAAGAAAGAACAAGCAGAACTTAAAGCTATTCTCTAAGCTGAGGTTTAGGCTGGAAACTCAATATTACTTTAAGGCTATACAAAAAGGTTATTTGAGTATAGAGCCCTGTACAGTTACGAAGTTGGAAAAAAGTAGTGAACAGTTGGCAGAACTGTTCACTAAAGTATGGGCGGGTAGTTTCCAAGATTGGACGTGCATTAAATACCTCATACGTCCTCTACTAGATTCTTGACACGTTGCAACTACCCCCACTAAGGACGCAACCTCGTATTAGTATAAATAGAGAATGTTGTAAGGAGTAAATGCCATCGCTTTTATTGTTGTTGTTATTATAGGCATTTACTCCTTTGTCGAACTTACACAGTAGACCTCTGATCCTATCAGCTGGCTATATAAGTTCGCTTGTAAACTTGATACTCTATCAAGTTTACTTGTTCAAAGGGTGATCATACATTGTCATTCAACTTGTGCGATCCATAACACATTGTAATACTTTGATTCTTAATCAATAAAGCATTACACGATTGAAAAGTTATTACTTGTGTTATTTACATTAGATAAGTGTTATATTCTATATAGACGTGTTAATTGGGACTTTTAATTGGTATCAGAGTAGTGCTGATTTATAAAACTCTTTAGAAACTATTCTTTGTTTTAAACAAATCAAGATCCAATCATGTTTGGAACCATACCACCTATCCCACCACCTTTTAGAACAAGTTCTGGTAATCCGAGTAGCCTTAATGTTAATAGGGTTGACACGATGCCTACAACTACTGACCCTATCAACACTACGACTACAACAAATGTGTCTGAAAGTGTTGCTGATGAGAACCTCCCTCAACTTCTTGATTCTAGAGGAGGGTCTCATGTCATAAATGTTCCTGCTTTTGACAAAGAGGATTTCACGAGTTGGAAAGTTAAGTTCTTGGTATTCCTTGGCGGACTTAAATCTTACCTTCTGAAAACTCTAGAAGATGGACCATTTGTACCCAATTCAAGTTTGTCCACTTATGAAAATCCTTTGCCTAAACGTCAAAATCAATGGTCAAATGCTGAGAGTCGTCTTGCCAATCAAGATAAACGATTAAAAAGTATCATTATATCTTGCTTACCAACTTATGATATGAAATATGTCATCAAGTGCAAAACTGCAAAAGAGATGTGGAATGATCTCATTTTAGCTCATGAGGGACCATCTGACACAAGAGATACCAAGATTGCAGCCTTGAGACTCAAGTTCAATGCTTTTAAATAACTTGAAGGTGAAAAAGTAAATGGAATTTTCACAAGGTTGAAATGCTTGCTAAATGACCTTGAAAATAATGTTGTTACTATTTCTCAAGCAGAAGTCAATGCCACGTTTGTTAATAGCCTGCCAAGAAAATGGTTGAGCATGAATCAAACTCAGAGGGCAAATAACTCTATTAAGAATGACTATCTGGCTACTCTGTATGACAAGTACAACTATGAGGAAGGCCTGATTGATCAGATCTATGAGTCAGAGATACAAAGGTTTTTAATCCAAGCCTCAAGCTCAAAAGCCTTGATTTCAAACTATCAATTTCAGGATAGTGACTCAGATGTTGAAGAAGATCAAAGGACCATCAACGAATTCATGGCTGATCTAAATTCTGAGTTTCATGAAAGAGCTCTACTAGCAAACCATAAGAGGTTTTATAAGAGGGCTGGCAGGGTTGGATCAGCTAGGAAACCTTTGGACAAATCTAAAGAACCCTGCTTTGCTTGTGGGAAACTTGGTCATTTTCAAAAAGACTGTCCCTCAAACCAAACTTCCACACCATCTTATCCATCCTCAAACAATTCCTTCAACAAATCCAAACCATACACACCATCCTTCAACCAAACATCTTCTCAGAACTTTGGTAATCATCAAAAGTATTACAAGGGAAAATACAAGGGACTCAAGGCTGAAATGGCCGTCATAACCAAGAGGATTGATGATATAACCAAGGGAAAGAGTAAAAAGGGAAAGAAGGAAAAATAAAAGAGTGAAAAGGGTTTGATAGCTGAGTCATTTGACTGGGATGATGAATCTGTCTCCTCAGATGATGAAGGGAGCACCAAGATCAGGGCATTTATGGCAATTGCAGAGGATGAGACTTCAGTTGGAAAGGTTGATGCAAGATCAGGCCAATGGGTTGACATTACCATAAAAAAGGTACACATACTCTTGTCTATGACTGATGGTGATGAAAGGAAACATGTTTTAGACTATAATCATGTTGACCTTCACTATGTGGAGGATTAAAGGAAAAACTTGGTTAATAAATTTAATCTACTTAAACAAGAAATATCCTTACATAAGTCAGAATTGTCTAACCTTAAAAACACCGTGTCCATTAACTACTCTCTTCAAAATGAAGTCATTAAGGTAAACCTAGAGAATGAATCTCTGAAGGATGAGATCATTGACCTAAAAAAGGTGTAGGATCCCGATAACACTTCACTTCACATATAACATACACGAATCAAACTAGAAAGGAGAAAGAGAGTGAGTTGTTTAGA